>CABEEJ010008365.1:0-24391 GCA_901482245.1 Timema douglasi
TGCACGATGTGTGGCTGCGTGATGAGGTTTGGGTTGCGTGATGAGGCTTGGGTTGCGTGATGTGTGGCTGCGTGATGAGGCTTGGGTTACACGATATGTTTTACTACAAAAGTTAAATAATATTTTTTATTAGGTTTGTTATAATAATTAACGCTCAGTCCCGCAAACCTCTCCCGCCTACTGGTCAACTTATGCGTGACTGTATACTACAAAAGAAAAGAAGAATGAAACTGAAATATATGGAAATCAGAAACTACTTGTTTTATAATCTTATTTAGATTCATGAAATAGAAGATGGAATAGAAGATCTAGAAAAAAAACGTGAAAAAATGAAATGGCATATTGTTTTATTTGGTTTTGATACAAAATTACAGCCTTATGTGCCCATACCATCATAACCATAATTATGACAACAGCATCGGCATACTCATTTAGTCGTTTGCCACTGACAGGGAAGTTTTAGTTCGAATCCCAGCCGGGTATACCGAGGGTTATGGTTTCCTAATCACTCCCCTCACAAATGCGCTCTTATTTACCTCAATATATATCATTCTTATCCATTGGCGTAATTAAAATGTGTGTAGCCCGAACGCGACCAGTTCCTTTCGGTCATCATCTTACATTTGACAGCAGTGTCTCTCTATATGGCGCTGTCAAATATTGACTTGCCTTGGTTTGTTACTGTTAAGTAGATCTTGAATGTAGCAATAGCTTGATTAGAGACATGCTTTGCCCCAAACCCTTAGATCTTGTTGTGTTGTCCACAGTTCCGGTGGATACTCTTATAGCAATGTTTATCATTCACTCAAGCTCTCTCTAGATATACTGGGTGCTTCAATGAAGGCATGCAAAAACTAATCAGGGCATAAGGAATGCTCTACCGAACATTTTTAGACAGGGAGTATGTGGTCTGCAAAGTAACCTAGGTTGGATATGAGCATAGACATGGCTAACACTGTTACTGATTTCTTGTTTATTTACAGCTAATCGTTACATGTAATGTATCTATATTTAGTTGTAACATCACGTACAGGTAGTAGTGTACAGAGGAACCCTACCATTGCATACCTCACAACAGTTGCTCAAAATGGCGGCCACCAGCCCCAATGCGAGCAGGATATCGGCGTAAGAGATTCTAACGCACCCATTCAAATACCCCAGGGGTGTTGCGAGTCACACCACAGCCGACGACAGTCCTGGCAACCAATTCCAAGTATGTTTCCACTGGGGTCTCATACACAAGTGACTTGAGATATCTCCATACGAAATAGCCGTAAGGCTCTCCCCCACTTATTTAGGCCCATACATCCCCTAACTGGCTTCGCAGACCACACGTCATCTGCCTCAAAATGTGTTCGGTAGAGCATCTCTTATGTCCTGTTTAATTTTCGCACGCTTTCACTGAAACACCCTGTGTTTGTTAGATATTGAAAATTGCGGGAAAATCAAATCACAACTGTCAAGATGGCACACAAGCATTTACAAGTATTTATAATTAATTTAGGGTTGAAGAGCCCTTGATACCAATCTGATAGAGTATTTTCATAATCACGTGGTATGTGTTACTTTTGTTCCAGGCAGTCAACTATGATACGTTTCCATCCAAACCAGCAAAAATGCAGCAACATTCAATAACATCGCCTGCCCCTGCTTCAACAATACATACTCAAGGTGATACATTTTACAACAATAATGTGCGATTCTTGAATTTTACCATTATTATCTTTACTTTACAAGCTATTGTTGTCCAAGGCGAGGTCCTGCAATAGGTATTTAATACAAATTGAGCAGATCCGCTAGTTTTCCTAAGTTTAAGATAATCTTGGTCCTTCATCTTGGATCCCTCTGCATCAGCAATCACGCACTATCAAGAACTAAGGTTTCACAAAGAACGTTCCATATTTCTAGATTTTCAGCCATCCGGATAGATTAGCACTATAGATGTAAGGGGGGGGGGGGTGTATAATGTGCTCACCCTAAGGATCCACCTAACTAATATAAAGCTTGAGATCTTCAGATTAATATTGTTTTTAGAGATGAACTTCACCAGTAATCACGTGGTGTAATGCATTAAGCTCAACGTATTTGATTCTTAAAAAATACGTCTGAGCTTAATACCCTTCCTAAGAACACATGCAAAGTGTCTCCTTTTTAATAATCTTGTGCTTGGAACTACATTCAACGGTGTTCACGGGCCTTAGTGCGTCACTATCTCAATATACAGTGAACCACTATAAATTCAGATATTTTGTTCGCAAAAAAAACAAAATGGCGCACTCAATATGGTGGACTTGAAAGTATAAACATCATCACAATTAATCGAAACTTGATGTATGGGAGTTTTTGAGGTTGCTGATTACGAATATGAAGTCCAAATTACAATTAATATGGTGGACGTGAAAGTACAATGCTATTAAATCTAATCACAACTTTATTTAATGGTGTTTAAGTCTCCGATTAAGAACCTGAAGTAAAAAATAAAACAATAAATACTTTATAATAGTTTTCAATAAATTTACAGGGTCCACTCATCACTATTTTCAAAGTCAGATTCATCAGAATTATCTCAATCATCGTTTGTTGGCACTATGTTAGGTTGTATCAGTAATTCTACTGCCTCCGGTGTTAAAGATCTTAATTTTCACCGAGGCAACGTCCTCAGACTTGAGATATAAGGGTTGGAGGTCACTAGGACCCTTAAGAAGACATCTTGCATTGTGTTAACGCGCAAACCTTCCGTGAAAAGTTACTATTTTATTTGTGGCTTCTCGAGCGTCTTCGGACATTTGCCCGATAGGAAATATTGCTGCAAACACTATAAGTTCTTCATGAATTAAGATTTAATGGATTTAAGTTGTCATATAACACCAAGGATACAATCTTTGAACTTTCTAACTGCATCCAAGGCATATATTTTAAATGTTTGTGTATCATTGTCATATCCACTTAACAGTGCCTGCAGTATAACATGGAACTTATTTATCGAATTCTGGTCAACTTCCGTTATCTAAGAAACCGCCAAGCTGTGCTTCCGAATACAGCTTCATGGGTGGTCAACCACGAGGCTTAGCTATGTATGGAAATACTTCTGTGTGATATTTTCCATTTCTCTACAAACTGTTTTTCTTCTGTAGTGCTCAATTGTTCTTCATCGATCTCTTTCTAGAATGTTATCAATGTTATCAACCAATGTTGATGTTGCTCCACATAGCAGATAAAGTGGAGGGGATTGCGTTACAAACTTTACCGTCTATAATTGAGAATGTAAGTTTGAAAGAAACGGTGATCTTTGATGTAATCCGTTTCTTATCGTTTCATGTAGAAATTGCAGTTTAATTGGCCTACAAAAGCGAGGAGATGACGTTCTTGGAGTTTCCATAGAATAATTTTGGCTGTTGTGTTTTGGTTGACTGATATGATCTGTAGAGGTACCAATGCTGGCATCTGATTTACTGTCATCATCATCCACAAATTTGTGCTTATAAACACATTGCCCAGAAACTCCATCACACTCCCACTTACAAAGTAAGGATATGTTATTGACATATTCAGACTTCAAAGCTATTTTAGGTGTCCCTAATGTCCCACCTTTAACAACCTTCACGTCATCTAATGGTCCAGAAGCGTGAAAAGGCTCTTTTGAGTTGCAACTGCCAATTCTTGCACACCAAGCTGGGAATTTTCCTTTCCGATCTTTCTTCGTTTTGATCGCTCATTAGACGATGAGAATTTGGCTGAAGGACCACCAGTTCTTATTTATTTTGGGTATCTGCAATATCTATATATTTATTGAAGAATAGTGAGCTATTAAGCCATTGGTAATATTTTTAAAGAATTTATTCTCAGTTGTTTTTACTTCTTGCCATTTGTTTCGAAACGCATCAAGCAATCTGCGCAAAACTTGCTTCATTTCATCCGTTAATTTGAAGGAACAGTAGAATATTTTAGACAGCATTTCTTCAATTTTTTCCATATTCTTTTCAACATTGCAATTTAAGTCATTTTTCAACATCATGAAAATTTCCTTTCTCGACAATACCAAGATTTCGTCACCAGAACCTGTAACATTAAAAAATAGATTTTATATTCATAATATAAAAATAAATAGTGACAACAGTTTTGAATTCTTGACAGTTTAAGAGAGCGCGCTACAGAACTCTCTAGCTGCACTTATTACAAAACGTTTATTAATAATTATTGTTATTTTTATTCTAATACCAGTTATTTTCCAAAGAAATTTTGAAAACTTTCATAAATATAACGTCAAAGGAGTTTAATACAGGCATATTTGAAATACTAGGAAATCTACGTACTTTTTCGAACAGATCATACTGTCAGATAGTGGAGGGCTTATAAAGGAGTAGATTTCTGAAAGTGTTGGAATGTAAAAGTAAGTAGGTTTGTTATTATATCAAATATACCTGTATTCAAATCCTTGTATTTATGTAGGTACATTTCCTCCAAATGATACCTTCCACACCTGTACCCTCTAGTGCAGGGGTTCACTCTTATTGGTTGTGCATGATGGTCACTCTACGAGAGACTTGGCCATGCGCATGCGCATGCGCAGAGAACCTTCGATCAGTAACGGGAAATGTGTGTATTTGTCCTCTATTTGACCCCGAATTTAACTTCTGTGTAAGAATCATTAGATTATCATTAATTATTCAAATCTAGTTGGCTCATAAATTCTTTGGAAATTAAATATAACTTTCAAATATTCTTCTCTTATTTATTTTTTAATCAACTATTTTTATCAACAATAAGAGTGTCCATAAGTTTGCGGCAGCTAGTGATTTTCTCGGCATACTCTTTAAGAACCACTGCCCCGGTGTAAAAGATTGCCATAACTTATAGTACTTGCACGGACACTTACACCCCTTTCCAAAAAATACATGAAGAACTGGTATTAGAAACTATATATATATATATATATATGACATTTCTACTATTTTCACATACCTCTGGAATATCGCATATGATTCTCATCTGTACATAAGGAATACAAATATTATTCAATTCGTAGGCGAACGTAATGCTACCAAACAATTTTCAAACCACTGAGTGCACGCGCACTTTTGAATTAGTATAAAACCAGGTTGGTGCCTAACTCTCGTTGATTTTGTTAACTGATAGTATTAACCATCTGACCAATTGTTTTTATACCAGAACTTTATGGGAATCATAACTATTTTTAGGTTTGCTTATTAGTTTTTGCAGAAGATATATTGATTTTTTTATTGGTTAGTTAATACACTACATTATTGTAATAATGTAGTGAGCAAGCGAGCGACCCTTCTCGACACTTCTCGACACTTCTCGACACTTCTCGAAACTACCCTTACGTCTCGATCGAGGGTTACTTTTGAACCGAGCTCACGACACAGAGAGATGCACCCAACTTCCATTCGATACCTGAGCTATCAGCGTACCCAACCAAATGATTCAAAACCTCTAATTTGAAACTTCATTTTTTGGACTTTTGGGCACTTTGTGGGCCCCACTGTGTGACGCACAGTTTCTACCCCTCTCTTCAACCCGTCCTCCTACCAACAGCCCCTTGTTAACGCTCATTACCCCTAAAACCCGCTTATTCCCGACATGTAACCGATAACTTGACAACGATCTTAGGTCATATGACGTCCTAACACCAGTCGGCTCAAACTCGAACAATATGACGTCAACTCATGCAGCCCTGATAAACATTGGAGATAGGGGCTAGCAGGGGCCTAGGAAAGCTAACGGGCTTGCATGCTTCTGCGGTGACAAGACGAGAGCAGTCCTCCTACAGTCCTCTTACAGTCCTCTTACAGTCCTCTTACAGTCCTCTTACAGTCCTCTTACAGTCCTCTTACAGTCCTCCATACAGTCTTCTTACAGTCTTCTTACAGTCCTCCTACAGCTGTAACTAGCGTGCATTCCCATATACTATTCAAACAAATTGTGTTTTGTTGTAATTTTTTCACGCCTTGATTGATTTTATTTTATCATCCACAATCAATAAATACTCCCCTCTTAATTACTTACCCCAATTATATTATTCGTGTCTAATTACTTGAATCAACTGTGTGCTAATAAAATTATTAATGCTAAGTACAAATTATTGACGAATGATATAATATGTAATTATCATTCTTAGTAAATTAAAAATAATAATTGTGATCTTAATTCTACGCTAGTACATAATACTTGCTGTTAATATAATTAATTGTGAAATATAGCTAACATGTTTTCAAATGTTAAAAGTATTAAAAGAACTAAAAACGTGACCGAGCATCAACATAATACAGGTTATATGTTTTACAAAGTTTGAGATACATGAAACATTTTCTTGATTTTGTTAACAGAAAAGCTTCTTTAATTTAAGTTTTTCGTATTTCTTATATTGTAATTTGTCTTTCAAAATCTATGTATAATTATTAATTAAAATATTACAAAATATTTCAATTACTTTTTTTTAACTAAAACTAGTTAAGATTGTTCACACTTAGTGCAGTTTTTAGTGGTCAACCCACAAAACTCTCTTCCCAATTCCATTTAGAGTCCATATAAACAATATGTTTTCGTATGTGCTTGATGTTAAACACTTGAATAGTTTTAACACTAATACTAACAGTTTAATAGTTTTAACACTAATACTAACAGTTTAATAGCTTTAACACTAACACTAACAGTTGAACTAATTCAGGTTTTGGTTTTTTTACACCTCCTCTGGCATACACTGACCTGCAAGTATTGATAGTTCTCTTCCGTCCTAATGTTCTCCAAATCCATCTTATTATCGTATTGTAACACTTCTTTATACACCGTGCAAGTACACGAGTTGCCCCCTTGGTAAATTACATAGCCTGTTTTATATATTTCATGATCTATAGCGTCTTTATTGCTAAAAGACTCAAACAAATTCTTTTTGTGGACACAACTAACTCCATTTTGTTCTTCACATTCACCTTCTTCTCCGACACAAATTTCACTTATTGAAAATTCGCCAGCTATAGAAGATTTTACTCTCAGCATAGATAATGCCTTTATTTTTCTTTCCTGGTCCAAAATTTCAGTTACAATTATGTGATAGTTTCCCCCACTCATTGGGCGATACTGTCCAAACCTAGATTTTAAATTTGCCTAACACGTACTTGAAAACATTTCCGTGGGTTCTAACAAGTACTTACACGTCATTATTAATATATTTGTAGTGTGCTTCAGTAAAGATCTTGTGTTCGAACTAAGTTTTCCCCGTGCACTTCCTGGAGTGTTACATTCGAATCCACTAGAATCTGACCACGGATCAAGCCAGTCTCCGAAATAACAGAGAAGTTGTCATCACAACTTATTGGTGTCTAAACACGTCTCTTAATTTAGTTCCCCTGGTGGCACTGACCTGTTGTATTTTCTTGGACCAGCTCTAGGGCAGCTGTATTTTGAGCACAGAGAAACGTTCACTCTCTCCACGGAAGTTGGGTGAAGCACTTTTCTGGTCAACTTTGGGATAATTTTCTCTAATCTATGAATGTTCTTAATGTCACTTAGTCTTGCACACATGCGATTCTGGGGCAAACTGTACCATTGATGGTAGCATTTGTCCCCACGTACAATTTCAAACATATTTCGACTAACTTTATTATTATCAGATATAGTACTCGCACTGAGGAACACGACTAATGAAATTGCCTTTATAATACTTAATAATAACTGGCGAAGATCTTCCGCTTTCATACGCATCTGAGGAAAAAGGCTGACATCATCTTTGTATTTTGACAAAATGGGGCTAATCATTAAGGTTTTAACTGTTATTGACAGTTCCCATGACCATCCTTCATTACCAGACCCTCTATTTCCCCCCTTTATACGTTACGTATGGACGTATACAAACTTCTTCTAATAATACATTTACAAATAATTCTTCGTCGCCCAACTTTTTTTAAATAGTCACATGCTGTTTAATTAGTCCCGACGATCCAGTGCCTAATTTCATCTTAAAAGTATTTAGATATTGATGGTGGTGAAATGTCAACACATTGATATTTCTTAGTCAAATATAGCCGGCAGGATGAGTAAAATACAATGTCCAAACCCAAATAATTATCCTAGGGGAGTAGCGAGGGAATTCATTTAGAATAGGGCTCAGCTATTCCTATAAATATTTTATTTTGGTCGTTTTCTTTGGTTAATTCCAAAGTTTGGCACTTATTCTAAACATCTTGAGCTGTCCTTATGTAACATTTCAATTGTTAGCTACAACTCTCCACCCTTTTCATCGCCATTCTGTTTTCTGTTTCAAGAATGGTCCTCAATGTTGACCACGAGTCACAGGACTGGTCATGTTCATTGCCTAACATTCTAAACATGCTTCTAGTAACGTCTACACCTCTAACACGAACTTTCCGTGACATTTATTTTAACAAAGGCTGAAACCTCCTGAAATAACCAATGATGCACAAGGCCCAGAGCGAGTCATTTGAGTGAAATCAGTTACGATTGTCTGAGAACAAACTACTGTTACTCAGACACACGAAACTCGCCCGGTTACCAGACGGTCGTCCTTTGTGCCTGCCCTCGTCTTATGATCCTCATAGCAACTCAAACATAAATAAATAACCTAAGGGTACTCCTAGGACGTGAAATCAATTTATCATAATATAAAGGAAAAAACAAGAAATCAATTTTAAATGTTTATTTATTATAAAATATATATATTTGTTATAAATATGTATCAAAAGAGATGAAAACCATGTATGATGGTACAAATTAAATACGATAGACGTATTCTAAGAATATATTAAAGGTTATATAATTATGTGTATGTAAAAGTTAATATAAAAGGTCATTTAAAAATTACGACCTTCATTAACATTAGTAAATTTACTTTAAAATCTAATAAATTTAACAAGTCCGAGGTTCTCATATAACATACTCACAAAATAATATATAGTCCAAAAAGTATTAAACTCCTCTTCTCCAAGAACACAACTCTATTTAAAAAAGTACTAGAATGATCCGTTAAGCTAAATATAGCCATGAGAGTAATTGATATGTCAAAGTATCGCAGATATGTACAGATAGGAAAAGAATCTGAATGGATTCTTAACAAGACACCCACATTTACCTGGTTATTGAAATATTGTAAACAAAGCATAAAAACAATAAAACAACTTTACTTCTGATTTTTTTGAACAAATTAACTCTTTAAATAACTATGTTTTTACTAAAAGTGTATTAAATTAACTTCGAAAATGTACGTACATGCATTAGAATATTAAAATCAGTTTCACAAAAAAAAAGTGTTGTTTGCTATAAATCTCCTTTAGTTTTGTTAAATGAAACGCATGTTATTATTGTTAATTTTAAACAGTTTTTATAGTATGGTAACAGGTTTAATAAGTATGTGTTCATTGCTGTTATCTATTTCATTTATTTTAAAATAATATGCACATAGCTATTAATGTGGATGTGAAGGCTGTAAATGAAAGATAATACAATCTACTTGCTAACTTAAACAATATTAGGGCTAGATCAGAAAAACAGGTTCCTTTTATTAATTCTTAATGTGGCCCTAAGTATTTTCTGACATTAAAAATGTATTTTGGTTGTACTGTGAAAAATGTTAGCTGTTGGTTGGATTGCAAAAACTACTATTCTTCCTACAAAAACTAAAAAATGGTAAATTAAACATAAAGTATATGCAAATAAATCCGTTTTATTTTGTCCATAAAAATCCAAATATGAAAATAAACTGTTCTTTTTTTTATAGATTTATCAATGGACTCAACAGTAATGGGAAATGGAAGCATAGATCAAGAATCCTCTCAGACTGATAACAGCAAGTATGTAAGAAAACAAGAACAAGACACGGGAAGAAAGTCCTGTGAATCAGACATCGATACTTTAGAACATGACGACGAATGTGAAAAGCTACCCAATAACACCACTAAGGAATCCATAGCAATAAACAAGAGACTCAAAGATATAACTGAAGCAAAAAATGATAATGATAAAGAGAGTGATAGCTTGGATATGCCAGAAAATTGTTCTCTTGATTGCTTGTCCTCAAACAGTGAAAATAGTCAAATGGATGATTCAGATATGAAATTTGCCTGTCCAATCTGTGACATGATTCTATCCTCCCAGCATGAGTTTACTTTACACATTCGCTCACACAACAATAATTCAGAGTCATTAGTTTATCCTCTCGCGTGCTTGAAGAACTACACTTGCCGTATTTGTGGCAAAGGGCTAAGTTCATCCAGTTCATTGGATCGTCATGTGTTAGTCCACTCTGGTGAGCGGCCATTTAAATGCATTACTTGTGGTGTTGCTTTTACAACAAATGGGAACATGCATAGGCATATGAGGACCCACAATCCCTCCCATGTGGGGGATAGTTTGGTTTTGAATTCCAAATGTGAATACACCAGTTGTGAGAGTGACGGTAGTTCTGATAGTGTAGGATCAAGCAATAGCATATCTGCCAATCCAAGGAAAAGTCCTCATTTAGACACTTCTCAAGCTGGACCTGTAAAGAGGCGAAGAGTTGATAGTGACGGTTTTCTTATTGAATCTAACAACAACACCAATAAACTTTCTGAGCCATTGTTATCATTAAAATCGCATGTAGAGAATGGAATAAAGAGAAAGGCTCCCGATTTGCTAACACCCTCTGACTATGAAGGAGAAGAAATTGTTAGGAGGAACGTAAACCCGGTTACATATCATCAAAATGAATTTGTTCAACAATTCCAATGTCCTGTTTGTAAAAGAATTGATTTTGCATCGTTATATGTTTTAGAGACACATCTTGAAGAAAGGCATCCTGATTATAAGGCCACGTGTTATCAGTGCGACTTAATTTTTAAAAATCATCGAGCTTTAAATCTTCATCGCTTCATGGCCCAACATGATAATAGTGAAGAACACAACATTGTAAGGGCTAAGAAGAGTAAACATATTAATAGAGCATCCTCTGTCTTGGGTTTCAGAGACCTAACATTTGTAGACTTTTCTAGTGAAAAGTTCCCATACATTGCAAAAGTAATGTGTGAACAAAGTATGCATAGAGCAACTAGTGCCTTTCATAAGTTTCAATGCCAAAAGTGTGCAAGAGCTTTTCCATGTGGTAGTGCCTTGAGCATTCACCGTCAGGCGTGCTTGACTTCACGTGAAAAAATGGATTTCAACCACCCATATGACCCTGATAGTTTTCATGGAGATGAATTTCCATCAAGTGACTGTGATACTCCAACAGATCTGAGCAGCAAAAAGAAACCTAGACAGAATTTACGATACGAAAAATCTTCAGATTGTGAGTCTGAAGAAGAACAAAAAAGAGAAGATTTTTTTGCCCATTTAGATCTGCAGACTAAATCAGTGTGTTTATCATCCCCATTGTCTTCAGAAGATTTCCGTAGGGATGAGAGGTTTGAAAATGATTCTTATTTTAACTCTGTCAATGGTAATAAATGTGATAATGGAAAAGATCTTGCAGATATACAGAGTATTATATCTGTCACATCAGCAGGAGGGTTGCTTAATGACTTATCAAAATCTCCACAACCCCATGGAAATGATATAACACCTCCAGACTCTGGGATAAAATCCTCAGATTCAGGAACAGGGGAAGAAGAACAGCAGGATTGTTTTGCATCAGAGTTTCGTAAAATGAAGTTAAAAGGGGAATTTCCATGTCGTGTATGTACTCTCGTGTTTCCAAATCTACGTGCTCTCAAAGGTCACAATAGAGTTCATCTTACAGCAAGCTCAGGACTGTATCGATGTAACATGTGCCCATATTCCAATATCGATAAAGGAATCCTAGTGCGACACATGCGAACTCATAACGGGGACCGACCATATGAATGTGCTCTCTGCAATTACGCATTTACTACCAAGGCAAATTGTGAAAGGCATCTGCGTAACAGGCACTCAAAACTTTCTCGAGATGACGTAAAAAATTCAATTATATATCATCCTTCAGAAGATCCTATAAATGACCCTGAAATTCAGCCAAAGCTAAACACTCGAGAAGATGTGAAGAGATCTTTAGTTTTCAGCACCAACTTGTCAACTGATGAAACCAACAACATGGATCTCTCCAACCAAAGCTTTACAGAGGAACATCAAAAAGATGGTCAAGCAAAGTTGTGTGAAATTTCAAATAAACTCTCATTTACTGATAATGAACCAAATACTATAGGAAAACCTACCTTGGATGATCACAATGAAGAAATAAATCATACACCAACATTTTCTGTTAATGCTCTACCAAAAACTCTAGTCCCTATACCAAATATATCTGATTCTAACAACAAACAGATTCGTCCGTGGGTAACTCATGAAGTTGCAACAATGACTCATTTCAGAGACAGCACGGTTGATGAAGTTAATGATATTGAAACTGATAGTAACGATGATCATTCTGATCGTGAAGATAATCATACAACTGAAAATTCAAATGTCCTAGTCATTATTACCAAAAATAACTTTAACTATAGTAATACTAACCACATGCTAACCAAATTACCTATTCATGACCAAAGAACATTGAAAGATCCAATTGAGACTATAAATCTATCAACTTTTACAACCAATTTGGAAAATGCCTATTCCAGCGATGATGATATGAATGCTCCTTTAGATCTCAGTATGGATGCCTTAGACTTGAGTAAGAAGAGGGCAAATGAAAAACCACCTGACACTGTCACCAATATTAATGATGATTTTGAACCACAAGATTTGTCCAAAAAATCTATTGACTACAATCCTGAATCCAATAACAACAAAAAACTCCCAAAGCAATCTCTATTTATTTCCTCTCGGAAATCCCAACACCATGATAACATTAATAAAAATCATATTATTGCTCAAGAAGTGTACAACAATATAAATCCTAAAATTAGTCCACCTCCAAGCCCTTGTCCAAATACGGGCCCAAAAATCGAGATTAAAACGGGGGGACGTTACACAGGAAGCTCGCATATAAACCCTATTTATTTCAATAACAATGGTTTCCATTTTCCATCTCAATCTTTCCCTTTGCACCATTATTTGATGCCTCCCCCACCTCATTCCCTCTTCTCAAATACAAACATTCATGAGTTTGCAGACATGAAGGAACGGATCCAAAAAGAATTAATCCGTGGTTTGCAGCTTACGTCAGGAGGTAAGCTTTTGGATCCAGTGACAGCAACCAATAAACTTCAAGCTTTCCACCAACAAGCTATTGCAGACTTTTCCAAAGGAAACATGAATTCGAAAATGAAACATCCTGAAGGAGATATAAAACTGGAAGAAATCAATAATATTGGGCCAATAGTAAATAATGATTTAAAAGGAACTTCTAACATTGTAAACAAAAATGTTAACAAAGTACCTCCTTTACCAAAGACTAATAGAGAGAGAGATTCTACATCTGTTAAAATGATTATAAAAAATGGTGTTCTAATGCCAAAACAGAAGCAGAGAAGGTATCGAACTGAGAGGCCATTTGCATGTGAACATTGTTCTGCACGATTCACTCTTCGCTCTAATATGGAGAGGCACATAAAACAACAACATCCTCAGTTCTGGAGCCAACGTCAGAGAAACAGTTCTGGATCTGTTGGACGCAGAAGTCATCCAGCAGCAGTGCTGACTTCTGTCAACCAGGTTTTGACTACTCAACAGTCTCAAGACTCTAGGAGTTCAGTGGATAGTTTCAGTCAAACTTCATCAAAAGGATCTCATTTTTCTATAAATGTTGTTTCAAGTGACCCAACAGATTATAGATCCATGCCTTTACTTGAATGGAGGGGTAGTGAAAAGATGCCAAAGATAGAAGAATCCTTCACCGAGGAAGTGTTGGATAAAATTCACAAAACCAAAGATATATCTAGTGTTGGTGCTATCAACAATTTAAATAATATAGCCTTTATTTCTGAGGAAGTAAGGTTTGCGATAGCTCAGCAGTTAAAATCAAAACTACACCAGCCTCCTGCAGTACCTCTAGGAGAGCTACCTGGCATAAAATGTGAGGCACGTGGAGACATGGATGAAGAAGATGAAAATGATGGATTGGTGATTGATGAAGAAAAAGGTGAAATTGAAGAAGGGAATGAAGGTAACCAGAAAGGAGTACAAACCAAAGAACAACAGAATGGAAGTAGGGATGAAGGAGTAGTGGATCTGGCAAGTGTGTCAAGACTTTTGGACAACGCCACTACACAGAATCAAGCATTCCAGCAGTATTTCCAGGGAACACAAGATGGTGATGGGGAGGAGGAAGGAACTGAATACGGAAGGGAAGAAGCTAGTGAGGATGATGAAGAAGGACTAGTAGCTGGAAGCAATAGTGAAGGAAACAACTCGGGCAGTGACGAAAACAGGTGAGCTTGTCGAAACTTTTGTCCGAGAATTATTAGGTAGGAAGAGTAAAGCTAGATAAATATATTACATAGAGCTGCTTCTAATTTAGCTGACTCGAACATACTTTAACCAAGTGGTAAGATCTTTATAGCTAATTTATTTTACTTTGAGAATTCACACAAATTTCAATTTTATGGTTAGTAACTTAATAAATTTTATCTCAATTATTTTTAAAGATTCTCATTTTTTCCTGGGCTTTCATTAAAACTTTATTAGTTTTTTTTAGATTAACTCTTAAATTAACGATAGTTCCTAAATTAGTGATTTTTCCAAATTTTAAAAGTGTTTGACATCAAAAATATAAATGTAGGTGAGGCTAATTCTCTAGATCTAAGCCATTCAACTGTATATTATCTCTGCTTTCCTGACGTATAGAGGAATTCATTTCTGAGGTGGAGACATCATTAAGGTGAATTCCACTATACCCAGATGGTAGGACGACACGTGAGAATGATGATGATGATGATGTGAAGCAAAGGGGAATTACAATTTACCGTGGGCTCCAAACCACGCTGGGGGCCTGGCATTCCACATATTCACAAAGCTAGAAAGCACACACTTTGACAGAAGTCAATGAAGAGTTTGGTAATCAGATAAATCTGTGCTGGGACCAGGATTTGAACCCCAGGCCCCTTACACAGACCCAGACACCTTACTTCTAGACCACCAGATCCCCTTGCTCAAATATAAATGTATAATATTGTTTTTTCGAGGAAAAATTTGGTTAGAAGATAGTTTATTGATGATTAATTTCCTACTAATTTAAAATATTTAAAAAATATCTTGAGCAATTTGTCTCACAACGTCTTTTTGGTAAGTTTTCTACAATTTATTTAAAATCATTTAGATGTGGTTTACTGACGACTAATATTTAATAGAATTGGAAATGTTTGAAAATATTTTAAATTATTTGGTTAACAATTGGTATCTGTGAACTATTTTACATGATTAATAATATATTATGTTAATTTTTTTTATAAAATAAGTCATTTATAAGTGTACTTGAGACACATTTCAGACAGTTTGAAGTTTTTCGAAAATAGCCTTTTAGAACTTGTTTAAAATGGGTATCTGGAATTTTTTTTCGTGATTTTTAAGAATACATTCATTATTTTTACAAATATAAATAATTTGAGGGTTGTTTACAAATAAATGATTTTTGAAAATGAAATTCTTAATGAAAATTTTAATACTAAAATAAAAAGTTATTTCAGAAGAAAGTTTTTTGTAATTAATAAGATTATATATGCTTGTTTTTATGGGAGAAACATACTTAAGATTAGTTCACTTAAAGTCTTTGTCTTGTGTAGAATTCGAGATAGGTTTACCCCCAAAATATACTATTTAGAAAATGTATATAAAAAACTATCTAATCTAGGTGTATTAATTTGTTCTAGATCTGAGTCAGATATCAATCCAGGCACAGAAAAAAAGAAGAGCGCGTACTCCCTGGCACCCAATAGAGTCGCGTGCCCATACTGCCTTCGCAAATTCCCGTGGTCCTCATCTCTGCGTCGACATGTCTTGACACATACAGGACAGAAGCCATACAAGTGTCCACATTGTCCCCTACTGTTCACCACAAAGTCGAACTGTGACCGTCACTTGCTCAGGAAACATGGCAGCACCTCAGCCACAACTTCTAATAACAGTAGCAATGGTGTTGAGACGTCTCAAGGAAACGGGACCCCCACAGGAGCATCCAATCCAAGCTACACCATGAGAAACGTTCCAGAGAGGCCTTTCAAGTGCAATTTCTGTCCGAGTTCTACATTCTCGACACAGAGCAACTTGAAGAAACACGTCGCCACCAAGCACGGTAGCCACTCTTGCCCGACAAGTCCTGCAGCAGCAGCTACCACTAGGAACACGTGTTCCTCTGGGGATGAGACCTATCACCAAACAACCAGAACAGTTGATAGTCGTGCTGGTGGAGGAGATGATAGCCATGATAGTGTAAATGAAGAGGTATCAGATCCTGATCCCGTAAACAGAACCACTGAGCTTGGTGAAGGGGACATCGAGAGCGTGCCTGGTCATCCTGCAATAGATCTGAGAACTAGCATTCCTTCCCTTGGAGCTACACACGAGAGTGTTGTGCCAAAGACTTTAATAGCGCTCGAAACTCATGGAGCAACCACATCTTCGGAGCTACCTTTTAAATGCCACTTGTGTGAAGGGAGTTACGCAGAAAGGCAGGAAGCTTTGGACCATATCCGGGAACATCACCCCACAGAGTTTGATCTGCTCGTGACTAAAGGAGCACTGGAGGTATCTACACATGAGGAGAATAACGGGAATAGTCACATCACGTCACAGGAAGAAGGGAATGGAGGGGAAGAAAATTTGGAACAACTCAGAGGGAAGTTTCCAGACTATGCTAACAGAAAGGTGAGGTTTAGATGTCAAGTTATAAAATTACAACTATAAATATATATTTGTTGTTGTTAATGTCATAGTTCATTCCTGTCATATTGAACCAAACTTATTTGGCCCGATCTTACAATGCTACATTAATTTATTCGTTAGGGTTTAACTAAGGTCAAGTGATAACAACCATTTATTTTGTTTTTACAATGTTCCGTTAGTGATAGTGTCCAGTAAAGTTAACGAATGTGAGGTCTATCTACCGGTTAACGTTCACATTAACAACGATAAACATTTAGCCATATGGTTTTAAAGTCGATGCTTATCATTAAAGTGAGAATACATTTACTTATCTTCTGAAATGGGTAATTATTTATTTATTTTCAACCTATATTTTAGCATATATATAATAGAATGTAGCAGATAGCCTTACTTGACGTGATGTTATTGGTCCAATTAGGGTTTGACTTGATTTGTTTTTAGAACAGCTCCATAAACGTTGTAATAACTTGTTTCTATTTTCTATGGTCAAATTAACCCAATTAAAAACCTTTAAACAATTATAGTGTTTTGAGAATATTAAACTAATGGAAGGAACTTTCTTGTAGATTGGTGGTTAAATAATTTCATCGTTAGATTAACGATGTTAACCCTGTATCAGAATAAATGTAGGTCTATATGTTAGAGTTAGAATCATGGAGTAGAATATCTACCAAATTACATTCACGTATCATGCAGAGTCTGAATAGTTATTAAAATATCTCTTAAGTATAAGGCAGGGCTTAGATAAATGGTAAAACCCTGTTAAAGCATAAAGAATGGCTTTGGTCAATCATTATTTATATTGTGGGTATCATGCACGCTTATGATCTGGTCTTAAGAATGAAGCACGCCTTTGATCAATAATTAATATAGTGTAAGTACCATTAGACTAAGGATATATCTAATTACAGTGGCGCAAGAACATTTTTATTTGGTGGGGTAAAAATTATCATGTGTTTTTATAGGGGATAACATTTTGAGATTTAAAAACTACCAGCTGTCCCTCGCACTACGTGGATGATTGGTTCTGATAAATAATCGCGTAACACTAGAACGCATAAAGGGAATTGATTTTAACATGGGTGAGATAGGGATTACTCCAAATGAAGGAGTAAATAAAAACATAAATCTTGTAAATGAATGCATATTTTATTAATTTATCTAAGTAGTACAATACTATAGGTAACCTAACCTGTTGTCAATCTTCAATCCCCTAAAATGTGTGAACAAACATTTTTTAATAAATGTATACAATTTCTAATTAATACAATGCTACGGGTACACTTACTGTTAATCTTCAATCGCATGACAAATTAACTGGATCTGGCAAATCTGGATTATAACTCTCCTGATCTCTTGAAGGCCGTTGGACTGTGTGCTCTTGAAGGTTCTGGAACGGTAATCTCTTGAAGGTTCTGATACGGTAGGCACCTGCTTTCTTGAAGTCTCTTGGCCTATAAGCTCTTCCTCTCTGTAAAGCCCAGCTGGGACGGTAAGCTCCTGCTCTCTTGAAGGTCTTGCTGTCGTGAAGGTCCTGCCTGGCTCATTAGACTGAAGATTTTAAACTTTGTTGTTGTCAAGACTCAACTGACGGATAGCATTCTTCATTCCTCTTTCTAGAGAGCTATTTGTATTAAGCCAAATAACTCAATCTCTCTTGAAATCTTGGAGCTTCTACCTATGTTAGGGTTATTCTCTTCTATGATTCTAATTACACTGTCAATGGGCTTTTAAAAATCAGCAATTTGTTTTGTTGACGTTATTTAATAAGCTCAACAACATAGGGCTCTTCCTCTTCAATATTAATGGCGTTCTCCATTTCTAGAAGATCTTCATTGGCGAGTTGTGTTGATAGAGATTGGAGTCATTCATCCACATTTGCCTGGTCTCCGTCCTCAAATCCAACATCTTGTATTTCAGCGATGTCATGTCTTGAATTGGGAAGCTCGTGTTCAGGACCAAAAACTTCAGGTCAAACATTTTTCCAAACTCCCTTCATATAGTACTGTTTAACTTCTGCACCAACATCTCCAATGTTGTCAATCACCCCCTAACACCAAACTGTACCGTAAAGATCTTTGTCCTCATTGGAATGTGCGTGCACAAGGTCATGCCGCCACCACACGGCGTGACTCTAAACTACAGCCAACCGTGTATTATTATTATTATTATATTGCGTTATAGCAAAATCGCGTAAAGTGAGATCACGTGTAATTAGGGGTACATGTATTTAACGGTCCCATCGTGCATTTTTCTAATTTATTTTAGTCAAGCGAAACATTTGAATTAATACATACAAAACTAATTAAGAAAAATTATATCTGATGCGGCTCAACAAGAAATTTTCAAACACTGAAAATTAAAGTAGGTTTCCACACACCTTTGCCCAATATTCGATACTAGCTATTAAACCACAACTAATTTTGCAAATTTCAAATTTGTTGAATTTCTCAGGGTATGCATTCAGCAGACAGAGGGAATTTTGTCTATGTTGCTTCATCGTGGAGCGAAGATAGTTTTTTATTCGTATAAGTATTGAAAAATGTCTCTCTGCATTGGCTGATGAAGCTGGTATCACTCTGAGTTTTCAAAATTTCTTCAATGTGCGCGTCAAGCACATTTTATTTTTATCATGTTACCTTAGTGTGAACTTTTTATTTTGCCTCAAAAAGATCTTTACATTAAACCAAAAAAATGTACCGTTTTATTTTGGGGTGTAAAAATGATACTTTTCACCTCCTTAAATTTGGGGGGGAGGGGGTTAAAATTTACCCCCATTCCTGCGCCACTGTCTAAGTATGATGTAAATGTTTAATCAAGTCTAAAACAGCATTAAGCAGAGTTCAGGTAAATGATCTAATGTTGCTCAACTGATGTATAGCTCTGATCCACACTCAAATATGATGCAAGTATTAAATAGGGATATAATAGTCTAAATGTGGCGTGGAGCTGATATTGAGTGGGATGTACGAACGTGATTGACTATTGTAGCATGATAAGATTTAATTTATGTTTAGTGGCTCTGATAAGTGTTGGATGCAGGCAGAAGTATAGAGAAGGGGGACATTTTGAAATGCTTGATGAGCATACCTCTCTAACATGTGCGTTGTGTTGTGTATAACTTCATCAGGAGGTCGGGGAATCTATCCACTTTGTGATGAGAAGGTGCGGTAGAAAGCACGCATAGTTAAAAGGTGAATCCATCTGTTTTATCTTAAAGGATGAGAAGAAAGGATGGACCTGACTGTTAGGGCATGTGCTAACCACCCAAGAATATGTGGAGTGAGCTCTCTAAAATATAAAGTTTAAGACATTAGCGTTTAGAAAGTATACTTTGTGCATCTGCATCTGCATCAGCATTTGCTTAAAGCTATTAGTATTAAACATTACAACAACAAAATTCAGCGTTTCAAGGTCAAGCTGCTAGAGTCAGAACATTGGAAAGCCGTCGGTAACATGACGTGAGGTCGTTTTCGGGTTGTTGGTCAAGAGACAGGAGGGGTAAGGAGAGAAATGTATCTTATGTTCCTACACGCTATAGTCTACACATTTGGTCAATAATACATATACATATATTTGTCTTAGTCATAATTCTTATAAGATGAGAGGGGAATAATATTTAAGGATAGAAAATATACCTAAGGATCGATAGAGAAAGTCTGAAAAAGTGTTTACTTTACACAACTATAGGTTAATTTTCTTTACTTGACGTTAGTCCACTCTTCCTCCAAGATGAAGGGTAAATGTGATTATTGTTTATAATTTATGCATGAGGATCATTGGATTCATTATGAAATTATTTTCTACTCAAAACACAATTGATTGAATTTATATATTAGGGCCGTATTGAGCCAATAATTTCAGGGGGAGGGGGGTTGGTGGTCACATA
The DNA here is from genome assembly GCA_901482245.1 of Timema douglasi. Classification (NCBI taxonomy): domain Eukaryota; kingdom Metazoa; phylum Arthropoda; class Insecta; order Phasmatodea; family Timematidae; genus Timema; species Timema douglasi. The sequence goes on from CABEEJ010008365.1 coordinate 20,696, forward strand.
CCCTAATTTCCAGAAGGTAGAACAAATTCTAAATGATAAACACCTCTAGAAACTATCTGCAGTGTTGTTTGTTACATGGCAACATAAACCCGTAACTGCCCAAGGCTAGGGAAATGTTTACAGGCCTATGGAAGATGTGAGGGTGTTCTTTGAGGTTGTCGTGTTTGTGACGCCAGGTTAGTGCTGACGATGTCCCTTACAGGCTGACAGGTAATATCCCATTCCTCTCAGGTTAATAATATATGTAGAGAGAGAGAACTCTAGGGAGAAGGATGGTAGGCCGGAGTCGAACCTCGTCAGGGGAGAGACACTCACCGTCAAGGGTGGGGTGTTGAGATAAGACGTCGATTGGGTGAAAATAAGGTGAATTGCATCACAATTTGTAGTGATATTAGCATTATGGGGTCAGGTGTTGAGCTAGTTCGCAAAGGTGGTAGGTTTTACATTGTTATTTTTATAGGAATGAAACTTCCTGGTTTCACTAAATGTTTTGAAACTGATGAAGAGTTTCTTTTTCCTGTCCGTCGTCTAGAGATTTACCCTCAGCCTCTGTGTTTTCTCGGAAATACTAAAGGCTTGATAACAACTTGAGTGATGGACGATGTTGAAAATGTTGACGCGGAACAAATGTAGGACTACCATCTGTTGTCTATCAATTTTACCTTCTGTTAAGAAAAACTGGGTTTTCCTTTAAATGCCTCAACTGTCTTAGTGACCAATTTTCTTAGCTATGAATTTCTCCTTAAAAAAAACTGTGATGCGCCTTTACAATTTTAGCGCCATGTTCAGTCTTTCTTGAGTTAAAAAAGATTGTATAAAAATCTGTTGAAGAGGTTAATAGTGTGACAAGATTAGTGTTCGACTGTGCTGACCACTAAGCCTGCAACTTCTATTCCTCTTCTATCACTCCATCCTTGTCTAACAGGTAGGTTGATGAACCTGACGAACAAAGAACCTAAAGTGGGGCAGGGGGAGCTTTCTTGGAGAACAAGTTAATTTTCATGCCCATAACCTGAACGTGTAGTAATACAGTGTTAAATTATTATTATTATTATTAGCACCGCGTCTTACTACCCATTCGGGTTATACGCACTTACACTAATGTGTAATGGTTAGGGTGATTGTGATATGAAAGGAAGACCTACAGTTTAACGTGGAATCCGAACCACGGTGGAGGCCTGGCATTCCCTGGATTCAGCAAGTTTTGCAACAACACTAACTTTTCAAAGCCTAAATATTCGAGGAAAGAGCAGGTTTTGAATCTCAAGCATATGATAAATCAATAGAGGTTTTGGAAAAGATAGCAGCACCATCGCTAACTCTCTTTTTTATATATGGATTGAACTAGTTTTACAACTACACTCCTCGTTTTAATAACCTCTCCACTTCAACCAGTTTTTATTTGTCAGACTTTGTTTATAATCAATTAGTATTTTTCCTGCATAGCACAAAAGTGGAGAGAAGAGTGTGCTAATAAAGTGTGTCAGTTACATAATTAAGAATGTAATCAAAGCACATAATGTCAATAAATAAGAACCTCCATTTCAAAAGAAGTAAAACCATGAAGGTATCTGATAATTATTTTAAAAACCTTTTATCTTGCAGAATTGCGTTTGGCTTCTAATATATACTAACTGATGTTTTTCCCACTATATATGACTTTATTTTTAAAATACTTAGTGAAACACTCAATTTGAGTCCCGTTGTTCTGGTCCACGCACCCAATGGTCTGTCTTGTACTAATCTCATTATGTCTTGGAGAGACAATTAATTACTTACTGCCTTTTATATGGTCTGGTCTAAAGAGTCAACCATTTGCCCAGATATCAAATAGTAATTGGTTCAGGTTGATTTAACTGCAACTCTCGCTTATAGCTGTATTGTCTGTCAACAGGTAATGTGTGCATTCTGCCTGCGTCGATTCTGGTCCGCCGAAGACTTGCGGCGACACATGCGCACACACACGGGTGAGCGGCCCTTCTCATGTGACATCTGTCGACGGCGCTTTACTCTGAAACATAGCATGCTGCGCCACCGTAAGAAACATAGCATCGTGTCTCCCAACTCTGAAGATGTCTCCGTCGTAAGTGGAGACGAAGACAACACTCAAACACCCCTCACACCTTCTCGCTCACTTTCAGACTCCTCAATCAAAACTCTTGAAAAACATGGTTTAAATCTAACAAATCACAACAATAACACCATTTCCTCGACAAAGAGTTGTACTTGGGAGGGCAATAAGAATGACTTGACACTTTCAGCAGCACACATTCTAAGTTCAAGGTTGTTATTAGAAAGAAAAGATGACGCTGTTAGTACAGAGGAAGATACTGACTTGATCGGGAATCTTCTGGGGATACAGGACCGGTCCATCATCGACAAAGTTCTCTTGTCCAAGTCTGCCGATGATGCAGCTAAGTTGTTGGGTGTAAGGAACGCAAGTCACGAGTAGGCTCTCTTGGTGCTGGAACAACAGATTGTAGGTACCTTTGAAGTACCTAGAAGTTTGTAACTATTGCCATTTCATTAACAATAATGTAAACAAACATCATTTGTAATAAGTGATTGTGCCATAGGTGAAATTTTACACCGTGGTGATATGTAAGTTACATTAAAAATCCTGCACCTAAATATGGTTGTGTATAAAATCAATTCCTAGTCGAGATAATTGAGCCACTACCATCTAATTTACGAATGGCATACAATTATTTTGTTATTATAAACAAGATGTTAGTTAACAATACTAGATGATTAAATGTGTTACTTGTATCATGTATTGTATTATTTTGGAGTCGTCTTTACATTTTCATGAAAACTTCACATTCACAAAATGGCGAGGCAATATTTTGTGACTCTCTTTAAACCGTCATGTTTGTTGACATCTTCTAGTGCTGTCAAGCAACGTGAAACTTCATATCAATCTGCACACACATTTAAACATCATGGAGAGGGATCCCCCACATTGTTGTGCACGTAAAAACCACTAATTAGATGAATCTTTCTCAAGTCTCTCAGCACTAAACATTATAAACAATATATAACAATAATATAATATGTTACTAGTGTGAAGATGAATTATTCTTAGGCATTCACAACTCAATAAGTTGTTATTATAAAATAAATTATACCAATCATTTTATGCCTTTCATTGAATATAATTTATATTGTTTTCCTTGAGAACTCTGATCCATTAAAAAATATTAGTAGAAAATTAGCGAAGATATAAAAAATTCGACAATCAAGTGCCTACTACTTAATGTGATTAATTTTGATGACATTCATCCAATTAACTTTAATTTTCATACATACAAAACAAAGTTTCATTTGAATGCATATTTCATTATTATTTAAATTTTAATCAAAACTTACTTTTTCATGCTTTGAAATTATTTTAAATCCGAGTTAAACTTGATCAAATTAAATGTTTCATCAATAGTGCCATTAATATACGTCTGGAGACATAATGTGCATATATACACAGATCTGGAGGTAGGTTTGCCCGGGAAATACCCACTTGCAGATAATATGTAGAACTGAGACTGGGCAGTAAGATGGAGGGATTACCAAATAATATTACAGAAAAATAAAAAATAAAACTGGGGATTTGGAAATTGGGCTCTAATTGGATTTTTCTTAGATGTGGTCAAAAATTAGAATTTAGCAGGAAGAAAAAGGAACCAAAGGAAAAGGACTAAG
>CABEEJ010008366.1:0-24390 GCA_901482245.1 Timema douglasi
CTCACCTGGTGGTAGAGGGTGTGAGGTGACTCACCTGGTGGTAGAGGGTGTAAGGTGGCTCACCTGGTGGTAGAGGGTGTAAGGTGACCGCGGTGCTGAGTCTGCCGCCCCCCATGCTGACAAGGTGGGGTGTGTCAGCCTGGACCTTGACTGATCTCCCCGCCTCCAACACCTCCACCCCCTCACGCTGTAGTGTCGACATGCCTGCCAACACACAACAAAGCTACCACCCTCACAAACTGGAACAAAACACTAGCATGTACAGAGACAGTCACTTTAAAACCAGTGGCGGGATCTGGAGAAGGTACACTCGAATTTTCATATGAATGTATGAAGGGCCTTTCAGAAAACACTAATTTCTTAACATAGATTACATTTTACTATATTATTATTATTATTATTTTATTGTTATTTTATAGTTATTGATAATATTTATCAAAAGTGACAGCTGCAGATCACATGACTTGACGCATGAATATATGAAAATACATCGTACAGACTAACAGAGAACTGCAGAGTAGAAACTTTCTTTAAATTTTATTCAGGGCCTATCCGTAGCCGTCCGCCCTTTCTTCTTAAGGCGATTGGTCCTTTTCATTTGGCGTGGAAATGCAGATCCGTGGGAATAAACGGTTATCTTCAGGAATTTTTATTGTTTTGCAATTTTCTTTTCGGAAACTAATTGTTCAAGAATAGAAGCACGTTGATTAAGTTATACTTTTTATATACACACCGTCTCTATAATTTTAACAGTGATTAAATATTAATAATTTTGACATTTTTTAATAGAAAACTGCAGACTGCATAACAAAAAATAAGAAAATGTAACAATAAATAAACATCGATACATTATCTTAGAAGGGGTGTTGAAAATATCAAAATAAAAATTTCACTCGTTCTCGAGAAACCTGACATTTCCAAACGTATGATTTTTCTGGTAGCGAGCACCGACTATGGTTTCCGTGATCCGTCTGTTCTTGTTGGCGCGGACGGATACTTTGGGTAAGCGCACAGTCAAGGTCTCGTAGTAAGGGATGGAAAACCGGTCCCGAAACTCCCCCCGCTCTCACAGTCTTGGAGCTGTCCTGTGAAGAAGCTGTCGGCTTACTAAGTGCTACACAAAATGTTAGCGTAAAATTAAAGCCAGAAAAACGCGGGACTCATGTAATTAACCAATTAAGAGAATCATATAGTGAATATCTTCATCTTTTCCCTCAGTTAAAAGTAGATGGCAAACGGTTTTATGAATATTTCAGGATGAAGATTGAAACATTCTACTATATTTTGGAGAAAATCAAACACCGATTGATCTTAGACTGGTGTAACTTTCATAAGCAAATGTTTCATCCAGAAGAACGGCTTGTAGTGACTTTAAGGTAAGATTATTGTGATTATTAAAGGTGATTTTATTGCTTCTAAAAAAACAAGGTTTAGTCGCCTTTAATTCAAAATAACACTTATTTGAAACGAATCCATTAATAGTCAAGTAAATACACATTGTTAATTCTGTAATTGTAATATTTAATTTAATTTATTGATTGCATAAATAAATTAGCTAATTTATGTAAAAGGTTACATGTGTAGTATAAGTTTCTTTTTTAAGTCATATTAATGTAAAATTTATCATTTCATAGACAATTTTTTTAAAAATGTTATTAAATCTAAAATTATTACAGTTAAACTCTAAGGTATAATTCGCACTCCTAGAACAACCCTGCCACAACTCCAGAAAGGTAGTTTTGAGAAAAATCGATTTGAAACTTTTAAGACAATTTATTTAGTTGGTCTTTAGAGGTAATGAGCTGAAATTTATAGGATTAGTAGGTCACTATGAATAAAAAGAGAAGGTATATTAATACATTTATATAATATTTTAGGAAAGAAGATTTTAAGATTATGGCTGCTTGCTATACTACTGACAGTATGCAACACTGCCTCTTCACTAAATATGGAAGAATTGATTTTAACATTTAGAACAGTGTAGTGCCACAACTCACAATATGGCAGTGTTGCATTTATGGTTTGAAACAAAAGAGTGCCTTAAGTCCCAATATGGCAGTATTACATAGTTATTATTTAATAAATTAGGGTCACTTTGTTACACTCATACTTATCACAATGTTCTAGAAATTAGTTTCAATCATCACAGTGTTTACATCATTATTATGTTTTATTAAATGTATTTGGGGAAAGAGTTTAGTGAAATATACTTGTTTAAGACTTTTTAAATTCATTTTATTTGAACAAAGGGGGAAAAAAAACCTCAATATAATAATAGTTAAGAATTAAAATAGTAGCATCATTTAAGTGAATATTATTATAGTTTATGAAAATTAATGGGGTATATTAAGTACCTACCACTATTATAAATAAACATAAAGCGTTCTTCACCCCAAATTATGATTAAAATTAGAGTTCAATGACTAATCAGAGTTGTTAGCACCGAGGTGGATCAAATCGCTCCCGTCAACAGCTGGTTGCATTCGCTATTCACACAGGTGAATGTGTTTTAAAACCAAAAAACTAGTCTCACCACCCAGCAACGAGTATGCTTGTAGATCGTATTTTAAAACGCTGCTCAATTACATCAGTGAAGTCAAAATAACACATTTGACATGCGGTCTGTGGTTGGCAGACAGCCCTGGAACCTTTGAGGAGGTTAACGCTGGCAACAAGGGATTTGAAACCCATCGCAATTTCACTGCAAAAAGTAAGATGGTGGATCTTTTGGGGTATCTACACGGTGATGTGTTTAACCAAGAGAAATACCTTTTGAACGTTACCGAAGTCAGAATCAGGTTGGTCCATTCCAGATATGAGTTTAGTTTTATGACCGTCCCTAAAATCCCTCACTTTACGGTTCATATCGTTGAAACATGCCTTCTAGTGCGACGTGTCAAAGTAGCACCTTCTATATTGTTGGCACATGCCAAGGCATTGAACGTCAATCGCTCAAAGTATCCCATCAGCCGCGTTGAAATAAAAACACTCACTATTCCTACGGGTGTGCAAGGGAAATCGCTGGACAACGTATTCACCGGACAGTTACCCAAACGATGCATCATGGGATTTGTATCAAACGCGGCGTTCAACGGAGAATCCATCAAGAACTTGTTAAACTTACAAACCTACGGCATGAATCATTTCTCGCTGTACGTGGACGGGGAACAAGTGCCGTCAAAACTGTTACAGCCCGATTTTTCAAACGGCCACTATGTCATGTCATACATACCACACACTGTTTTCTGGAACGGGTATCCATTTCATGAACGAAGGTAGAAACATCACACGGGAAGCTTTTCCTAAGGGATATCATCTCATGGCTTTCGATCTCACATCTAATCTGTCCGCCCACGTACCATCGCATCGGAATTTGACAAGGCACGGTTCTCTGAGTATCAAAGTGAGCTTCACCAGAGCTCTCACCGAAACCGTCAACTGTATCGTGTACGGAGAATTTGCCAACATCATCACCATTGACAAGGACAGACCGATTATGGGAGTTAATATAAGCAACTTCCCTCCCCTTACACTCGGCATTTAAATCATAGACGTCGTTGTAGATTTCCAGAGCTTTATTGACGACAGCAAAGAGTTTATCGTCAAAGAACTGATTGTTTTATCTGTATGCGGTACATTACTTCAACATTGGGTGTTAAAACCTCCATACACTATCGATAAACTTTCAGCCGCTGCTAAAGAGGAGGTTGACTATATCGTCAACAAACTGCACGGTATTCCCTGAGATAGCGGTGATATGGATTACATTTTGCTCAAATCCCTTAGCTCCTGTGCCACAACGCGTGCAGAAACCGTCTGCGTCAATGGGGCAGAAAATAAAAAGTTTCTAGCCAAATACACGCCTACGCCTGTCGTAGATCTGTACGTCAGAGGTTGCTCGTCTCCGAAAACACTTAAATTTGGCCGCACCACGTGCATGGCAAGTAGTTATGTATGGAATTTCTGTTCGGCCTCTATCATTTGGGGACTTCGAGATTAGATTATTGAAGATTGACACGCACACCATAAGACGTACGCTGAAACCAAACCCATGGTTCCGTTCTGTACGGTCGCGTGTTTTCCCTGCTGATCAACTACTCGCAAGAATAGCTCGACCTGCCACTATAGTCATAAACACTGATCCACACACCAAACCTGGGACGCATTGAGTCGCCATCTTTATCGACAAGAACGGCGTCGGAGAATATTTTGACAGTTATGGTTTTCCATCCCGTATAAAGTCACATCTGGAATTTATACGCAAAAACACTTCCGGCACGTCTCATAACACGATACAGCTTCAAAGAATAGCCTCAGACGTTTGCGACCATTACTGTCTCATGTACCTTCTCTATCGCGCCCAGAACCTTCCGATGAAACTTTCCTAACCCTATTCTCACCTACCAATCAAACAAGCAACGACGAAGGTGGCGAGATACTACAATACATTTTTCAAAATGCTAGGGTCCTGCCACCCCTCAAGAGGCTGCGTCCAATCAGCGTGCGCCCATAAAAGGGACGTCCCGGTGGCGTGCCGACCATAATCCCGACAGTCATTGAAGCGAACAAACATCATGAAACATCATGTACATTTGCACCCACAAAGCAAAGCCGGTGAAGCCACTCGTCATCACCAGTATTTTCAACACTGTTTCCGGTGGACGAAATCGACGCCATGAGCGTTAAGAACAATTTTACGCCCTATGTCTAGCTAGAAAAATGCGGAGGGAATTGTGCGATGTTTAACCGTACAAAGTGGTAAGAACTAGGCAACTACAAGTCGGTCATATCAAAATTTTTCAGCAACACGCAACCTCCTCAGAAGATTAGTCTGACTAATCATGAAATCTCTCTGAGACGCATGTGCGGCGACCATATGGTCTTCATCAGCGTGAAACAAGACGCCGGAATCAAACGGGTCGCCAATCTAGCACCTAGCTGGGCACGTCTTTGTGAGGTGTGGGACCTCATCGACGTCACTGTAGACCGACAAGATATGTGGTCGACACCCGTCGAACGATATTGCAACGATTTGATCGACACACTAGTCGTGGATGTATGCGACACGCTAACAGAATCAGTGGATGCCATCGATATCGAACAGCCTATGGTGGAAACGTACACCAGAACATGGATCTTGTCAGATACCTATTATACATGTCAAGTCGTCGATTTAGGCTATTAAATGCTGGATTGTGAACTAAAAACAATTTTACTAACACATCTAAGAAACATTGTAAAAAAACGTATGACCGAATATATGGGGCATTCCTGTAAAAGTGTATATTAAACATTATGCATGTCTGTGAAACCTTTAACGCATAATAAGTATTATGTATGATGTCTGTGAAACTTTTAATGAATAATAAATATTATGTATGTCTGTAAACCCGTTAATGTATAATAATTATCATGTATGTCTGTAAAAACTTTAATGTATCATAAATATATTTTTGTAATATCGTGTTCATTCACGAAAAACCTGCCTGTCGCTTACATGTAAGTTAACCAGATACGAGTCTCCACTTTAAGAGCCGGCAAACTGGCCCTAAAAATGAATAGGCTCAATGACCTCTTGTACTAGCTCACTGTTTCAAGGTCATGATCTTTTATTGTCTCAACTTGTCTTGTGGAGCCACCAAACTGGCGCCAGGTATGAGTCATCAGAGTTGCGACATTGCGATGACGTAATCGGGAAAACCCATTGCCCGGGGGAGTATTGCCAGGGTCAATGAGCTCATGTACTAGCTCACGGTTTCAAGGTCACGCTCTATTCATGTCTCGACTTATCTTGTCGAGCTGTCAAACTGGCGCCAGGTATGATTCACAGGGAAAAACCCCTTACCACATAGATGGGGAAGGGGGTAGGGATGAGGTTGCAACATTGCGATGACGACACCGGGAAAACTCATAAGTGAAAGGGGTCTTACGACTGGGAACCATTCCTCACACTCTACGCTAAGTGGACGTCTGGAGAGGTTCGTGCTGCGTGTTCCCTCCCTAGTCAGTGATGCCGACACGCCACCACCTGGGTTGCGATGACGTCACCGGGAAAACCCATTTCCGGGGAGAAGGAGGGTTGTGACACCAAAATAGATTCAGAGTCTTGTCGCTGGGAACCATTTCTCACACTCTACGCTAAGCGGCCGTCAGGAGAGGTTCGAGCTGCACCCTCAACAGCGATGCCACGGCGGGAGCACCCGACGCCATGGACTGTACGCCAATAAATAAAAATTAAACTCCAACGCTTGTCCCAATCCTACCTAGACATACGATTCAGTGGCGCACATAAAAAAAAACAATGGGCACACATGACAATCAAAGAGCACACATAAAAAAAAAGTTTCGATAAGAACAAACCAGTTTGAAACATTGGAAAAGGGATTGGAGGGGGAGCCAACAGCCAATCAGAGCGCGAGGGGCGTAGTCACGTGACCAGATCCAGCCAATCCCAGTGCTGTTCTATCTGGCCATACTAGCTACTTATAGTACATACATCAATACCTTTTAATACAGACATCGTATTTACTTGGAAAAGAGAAAAATTTTGCCATTTTTTATATATAATAAATTATTTTATGATTATTTTATCGTGTTTCAAAATATTTAACTGAATAAAATATCTTTATCCACTGCGTAGGTGCACCATTGTAAATAACTTGTTCCCGCCACGTTCAATCACATGGTTTAAATTCGTCGCTCGCCATTATGAAGCTATGGTAGTTTAAGACCTTTTGTGAAATTGATGTGAATAATATTTTTTTAAGTGGAATAAAACTATAAATAAGCTGTCCATCAAAGCTCAAATAAATATATGAATAATATTGGCCTGAATTACTGTGGTTAAAAATCACATTCATACATTACTGCTATCCAAAGTGAAAGATGTCATCTGTTGACGTAGAAATATATTAGGAAATATTTCTAGTAACATTTTGAGCTATCATTCGGGTAAACTTAGCTCGTGAATGATGTATACACTTTTTCCCCGTCCCACAAGGCAACTTGAGAGAACAGATAGGGCAATCATTAAACACCGGGAGAAGAGCACTTCTTGATTAGTGGTTTAGGGTGGCTATAGACACACAACTTACACAGTCATTACTGTTACTATAGACACACAACTTACACAGTCATTACTGTTACTATAGACACACAACTTACACAGTCATTACTGTTACTATAGACACACAACTTACACAGTCATTACTGTTGCTATAGACACACAACTTACACAGTCATTACTGTTGCTATAGACACACAACTTACAGTCATTACTGTTGCTATAGACACACAACTCACAGTCACTACAGCTAATTTAAACATAGGGAACTTTTTTTTAAATATCTGTACACATTTTAGTTGATTTTATTATCTTATCGTGACGTTTCTGACGTCCTGATCACTTTGTTCACTTAATTAAACACACCTCAGCACATGCACTCCTACAGTTATTAAAATAAAATGCAAGTCCCTCCTATCGTCTAGTTGCAGAGTTGAGCGCCTACTGTTGTCAAGGATTTCTGTTATCGTCTGTTAGGGTTATTTACATTGACACTCTTATCAAGTGTCTCTTTCCTTGTCCTACATGGCCCTTCTGTGACAGAGTCGACTATCAGAGACAGACACGACTATGAGACCTGCTGCGATCACGTGTCGGCGGACATATCGAGTACTTTCTAATAATATCCAAGTGGGACCAAAATAGCCCCGATCAGTCCAGATCAGTAATGCTATAACAACATTAAATAGCTTAATATTAAAACGTACATTTTAACGAATAAATAACCCGCTCCGGTGACCGCATGGTCCAAGGCGTAACTCTCACAATAAAATGGACTGCTGAAGTGTAGGAGATCAGGGTTTGATCCCAATCAGGCATACTGGGGGTGGTATTTCCTAAATGATTTTACACTCTCCCTCCACGCAAATGCAGGTACACATTCTGTAAATTCAACCTTTCTCATCCCTAAAACAATGAGAGGGTAGTGAGACGCGGGGACGGTGGATAGTCAGTACTGCTTCTAGCTGAGAGAGGTTAGGACGGAGTCCAGCACACTATCCGTGCAGCCAACCTTGTATCGTCTGGAAGCAGGACTTGAAGCAGAGCGTGTGGGATATTTGTCTCCGGTCATTCCCACTTCAATTACCAGCACCGACATCTGCTCTGAGGGCGGAGCCCCAAGGACACTGGGGTTATACCGCGGAGGTGTCTAATCTTGACTGCTCTGAGCAGCTCTCAGCTGGTCCTAATCTCGACTGCTATGAGCAGCTCTCAGCTAGTCCTAATCTCGACTGCTCTGAGCAGCTCTCAGCTGGTCCTAATCTTGACTGCTCTGAACAGCTCTAAGCTAGTCCTAATCTTGACTGCTCTGAGCAGCTCTCAGCTGGTCCTAATCTTGACTACTCTGAGCAGCTCTCAGCTGGTCCTAATTTTGACTGCTCTGAACAGCTCTAAGCTAGTTCTAATCTTGACTGCTCTGAGCAGCTCTCAGCTGGTCCTAATCTTGACTACTCTGAGCAGCTCTCAGCTCGTCCTAATCTCGACTGCTCTGAGCAGCTCTCAGCTGGTCCTAATCTTGACTGCTCTGAACAGCTCTCAGCTGGTCCTAATCTTGATTGCTCTGAGCAGCTCTCAGCTGGTCCTAATCTTGACTGCTCTGAACAGCTCTCAGCTGGTCCTAATCTTGACTACTCTGAGCAGCTCTCAGCTGGTCCTAATCTTGACTACTCTGAGCAGCTCTCAGCTGGTCCAAATCTCGACTGCTCTGAGCAGCTCTCAGCTGGTCTTAATCTTGACTGCTCTGAACAGCTCTCAGCTGGTCCTAATCTTGACTACTCTGAGCAGCTCCCAGCTGGTCCTAATCTTGACTGCTCTGAGCAACTCTAAGCTAGTCCTAATCTTGACTGCTCTGAGCAGCTCTCAGCTGGTCCTAGTCTTGACTGCTCTGAGCAGCTCTCAGCTAGTTCTAATCTTGACTGCTCTGAACAGCCCTCAGCTGGTCCTAGTCTTGACTGCTCCGAGCAGCCCTCAGCTAGTCCTAGTTTTGACTGCTCAGAGCAGCCCTCAGCTAGTCCTAATATTGACTGCTCCGAGCAGCCCTCAGCTAGTCCTAGTCTTGACTGCTCCGAGCAGCTCTCAGCTAGTCCTAATCTTGACTGCTCTTAGCAGCTCTCAGCTAGTCCTAATCTTGACTGCTCTGAGCAGCCCTCAGCTAGTCCTAGTCTTGACTGCTCCGAGCAGCTCTCAGCTAGTCCTAATCTTGACTGCTCTGAGCAGCTCTCAGCTGGTCCTAGTCTTGACTGCTCTGAGCAGCTCTCAGCTGGTCCTAATCTTGACTGCTCTGAACAGCTCCCAGCTGGTCCTAATCTTGACTGCTCTGAACAGCTCCCAGCTAGTCCTAATCTCGACTGCTTTGAACAGCTCCCAGCTGGTCCTAATCTTGACTGCTCTGAGCAGCTCCCAGCTGGTCCTAATCTTGACTGCTCTGAACAGCTCTAAGCTAGTCCTAATCTTGACTGCTCTGAGCAGCTCTCAGCTGGTCCTAATCTTGACTGCTCTGAGCAGCCCTCAGCTAGTCCTAGTGCCTGTTTGTAGCGCTAGGTCCGATGCTGACTAAGGTTGTTGTATGGTTAGATGTATTGGACTGTAATGAGGATGTTGCTCATTGGCCGAGGAGAGCCAATCAGCCGGCGCTGTTATATCTTACGACCGTCCTACATACCATTACTACCACATGGTCACACACGCCATGTTTGACACTTACATATACTCCATTCACGGTAGGAATTACTCTCTGGAAGGTCTTTTGTCCTACCAATATCCTACTATATAATAGATTTCTGGTAGGGAAAAGGGCCTTACAGAAAACCATTCCTACGGTGAACAGACTTTATGTGTATGTCTATAGCACTTCATCTCACTAAACATGAACATACAGCGTTAATAGCAGCTAGGACACTGATAGCAGCTAGGACACTGATAGCAGCTAGGTCACTGGTAGCAGCTAGGTCACTGATAGCAGCTAGGTCACTTGTAGCAGCTAGGTCACTGGTAGCAGCTAGGTCACTGATAGCAGCTAGGTCACTGGTAGCAGCTAGGTCACTGGTAGCAGCTAGGTCACTGATAGCAGCTAGGACACTGGTAGCAGCTAGGTCACTGATAGCAGCTAGGTCACTGATAGCAGCCAGGGCACTGATAGCAGCTAGGTCACTGATAGCAGCTAGGTCACTTGTAGCAGCTAGGACACTGGTAGGAGCTAGGACACTTGTAGCAGCTAGGACACTGTTAGCAGCTAGGTCACTGGTAGATGCTAGGTCACTGATAGCAGCTACGTCACTGATAGCAGCTAGGACACTGGTAGCAGCTAGGTCACTGATAGCAGCCAGGGCACTGATAGCAGCTAGGTCACTGATAGCAGCTAGGTCACTTGTAGCAGCTAGGACACTGGTAGGAGCTAGGACACTGTTAGCAGCTAGGACACTGATAGCAGCTAGGTCACTTGTAGCAGCTAGGACACTGGTAGGAGCTAGGACACTGTTAGCAGCTAGGACACTGGTAGCAGCTAGGACACTGGTAGATGCTAGGTCACTGATAGCAGCTAGGTCACTGGTAGCAGCTAGGTCACTGATAGCAGCTAGGTCACTGATAGCAGCTAGGACACTGATAGCAGCTAGGTCACTGGTAGATGCTAGGTCACTGATAGCATCTAGGTCACTGATAGCAGCTATGTCACTGGTAGCAGCTAGGTCACTGGTAGCAGCTAGGACACTGGTAGATGCTAGGACACTGGTAGATGCTAGGTCACTGATAGCAGCTAGGACACTGGTAGGAGCTAGGACACTGATAGCAGCTAGGACACTGGTAGCAACTAGGTCACCCCTAATATTACAACTAATGTTGATCAAACATATGAAGTAGGACTACACCCTAGACGAGCAGTGAGGGAGTCCATTGTAGCCCAATCCCCAACGCACACGGGCGACTCTTTCTCCCCTTAGCTGACGTTCTGAGTCACGGAGCTATTTTTAGCTCTCCTTTGTCGGGAAGAGGAAGAGGGAACAGTCTTCAGTTCGTTTGACTGGTCCAGCGGTATCAACTCCCATCACGGCCGTTGGACACAAGGAGCTATCGTGCAACAGAGTAGACTGGCGGGGTTCGATCACCGCCAGGTGTATTGAGGGTAGCTTTTTCCAGAATGGTTTCCCACTTTCTTTCCATGCAAATGCGGATACACTTCCTTTATATTTAACTCTCATACTAAAACCACTATCGTAATTAGTATTACTATTATTATTATTTGCACCGCTTCTTACTACCCGTTCGGGTTATACGCACTTACGCTAATGTGTAATGGTAGGGTGATTGTGAGATTAAATGGAGGACCTACAGTTTAACGTGGAATCCGAACCACGGTGGAGGCCTGGCATTCCCCACATTCACAAGATGTCTTGTCAGAGGTGAAGGAAGGGTTTGACAATCAGATAAATCTGTGCCGGGACCGAGGATTGAACCCCGGCCGCCACCATAGAAGTCTGACACCTTACCAGCGTAATTAGTACTTTGGCTTCTAGCCGGAGGGGGTGGTAAGACGCCGTGTTAATGAATCCAAAAGGGGAGCGTGGACTATGCTCAGAAGGTCCCCTTCCCCAAATGTGCGGTGAGCTGATCAGAGTCCAACTGGGAAGTTTCTTTCCAGATCTACAAGCGTGCGAGATATTTGGTCGTCGAGTGGACCTCATAGTGAGGTCGTATAACTGATATAGAGACTCTAAAGACGTGTATGTTCTAGTGTCAAAGCACGAGCCGACATGTTGGTCACAAAGTTGACCTCCTCCAGAGAGATGAATAGACCACTTTCCCACTATGTGTTGCACTTGGATCCACCTGGAGGCCGCTAGCACCGAGAGAAGGGTTTTACAGGTTGAAACGTATCGAAAACACCCTTAGGTGCACCCATGCTTCGTTAGAGAGGTGGAATATTACACTTTGTCTCTCCTGGATCCGAGATGGAGACTACAGACCCAATCATTCATTTTTAGGCGGTTGTTTATGTAAAGTTAGAGTTTTAATTTATATGTTTATCAATGTTTAAATTAATAGCATGTATAAAGCACCACGTCTTTCTACCCGTTCGAACTATACGCGTGTGTACTAATCACGTTGATGGTTAGGAAGGTTATATTTAGAGGAAGTATACCCACATTTGCGTGAAGGGAGAGAGGAAAACTGGTTTGTAAGAACAACCTTCAAGTCACCTGACCAAGATTCTAGCCTCGATCTCCCTGTCATCGGCAGTCACAGTCTACTGCGAGAGTAGCGCACTAGACCGTGCGGCCACCAAACTGAGTTAAGCCTATTTTTTCTGATATAAATACATTAATCCAGTGGCGGATTTTAAAATGTTGCACCCCTAGGCACAATTATAAAATGCGCTTACCCCCCCCCACCCCCCATCCCAATCACTTCACGTGTTTTAGGAGGAAAGAGATCTCGAGGGGGGGGGGGCTAGTTATTATTCGAGAAAAGATTTTAACGAAACAATATCTGGCATGTACATGCCCTACAGTATAGCCTGAGTTAACATCGTTAAGAAGGGGAGTGACGTCATTTACAAAGCGATTACAAAGTATAGTTATTTAAAACGAAATATTGTCGTTCTGACTTTAACTGGAGCTGTTTAAATAATGTTAGTCGATAATTTTTAAACGTAATTATTAAAAACAAAATATAAAAATAATGCTATCCAAAATGAGCCGCCCGTGCCAAGCGGGCCTATAGTGTAAATACGTGAGAAACCCTCGCCACCCCGCCGGTTCGCTGTGCCTTCTTGCTCTGACCAGATCGTTGACTAAATCCACAATATTGGATCCACGGAGAGGCGTATCTTGAATACTCACTTCTCCGTTTTCGTCCCAAGAGATGCCGCCGCGGGAAATGATATGTTCTAGTAAAAGTTGAGCTTCTTTACATGCCTGTGCTAATACAGTATTAAGTACTGCTGGGATGGGAAGTACAGTCACTTCAGGGATGGTGGTGGTGGTGGTGGTGGTATTTTCAGATGGCTGCGGGTGTTGACTAAAGTGTAGATAGCGCTGTAGCACTTGTTGATATAAAGTCCATTTAGACTCGTCAAGTTTTGAAGCGAGGATTTTTTCCATTTCCTTGTCCAACTTGGAGACCACTAGATTTGTTGCTGAAGCCACTTGTTGAAGGTGTTGCTCGTAACGGTGTAATGTTTCCGGGGACACCAATATCATCTTTTTCGTGTGTTCCATTATTTACTTGTTGAATAAGGAACCGAGGACCCCGCTGATTAAAGGGGCCAAAAGTAAGGGCAAGAACGCTCCTCCCTTCTGAACGAGTAGTCGTCTCTTCTTCTTCCAGCACTCTCCTCGTTTGACCAGCTTGCGCAACACCTGCTTGTGAGCACGTAACTTGGGCTTCTGCACATTTTTCAACGGCACCTGCCCTTTTAAAGTGTTGTAGGCACACTCGCAAACAGAGTCAATCAGTTTCTTTTCGGCCGTTTTCACCAAGGCGACACGTTGTTGAGGGTTCATGCTATGAATCGCACGTAGCAGAGGGTTCTGCTTCAGCACTTTGGGACTCATGGTTATGAAATGATCTGTTATAGGGAAGTGTCGGTGTTTTTATAACTCTTGCGTGGTAGGTATACGCAGCACCCGACATTTGTGTAGGTTCTATATCTGAACCATTCTGGTGAACCTTGTTTGAAATCTAGCAATATATACCCGTGAGAAGTACTTGTAGCATCAGTGTAAGCCTCTTGCAAAACACGGGGATTTTCAGGACATACCTGACGTGCAAAGTGTTGAATCTGAGCTTTATCCTTGGGATTTTTAAAAAGCACGATATAATGTGTGTTTAAGGAACGGTCTCTTTGGCCCTTGCCCTGGTGGAATATATTTTGTGTAAGGTACATGATACTAATATTTTGATGGTAGCATAATTTGGTGAAAATATCGACGGTCACTTTGTTGGCTTTACGCATCAGGTCGTCCAGGATAATCAGCTGTGGAGAGTCATTAGAGCTGTCATCCATTTCCGGCAAACCCTTACAGAATATGACGTGGGGACTTGCCCCGTCTTGTTCGAATGCCGGTTGCCATAGAGCATAATACCAGGTTATTTTGTCAAATTTAACGTCACACATTGTGTCCAAGTGACGGATAAAATCTGCTACAGAATGTGACTTTCCACAGCCGGAAGGGCCGTTTATGATGGCCGAAAATGGATGTTTCAACTTGTCCATAATGTTTGAGATTGAGCTTATAAGCTATATGGACTTGTATTTATAGGGCAGGAGGGAGGGGTTGTAGACGTTAAAACACACACATAACAGTTTTTATAGTAATTATTTACACAAATAAAAGTTTTTACAAATATATCTCACACCATGAAATGTATACTTGGAATATTTATTTACAAAAATAAAAAAATTAGAAATATTGCTCAGACCATGAAAAATATACTTTGAATATTTATTTACAAAAAAATTATAGATATAGAATATATCTTTCCCCTTTAAGTATATTATGGAAACAATAATCAATATCTTGAGGTCGTAGCGGGAATAGTGGCCTCGGTACTAATTTACAAAGTCCAGTTAAAAGGGTATTTGAATGTATATAGCTGGCTGGTTTCAACTTAAAATATGTACCAGGAAAAAAATAAAATTGAGTAGAATTAAATAAATATATATAAACAACTAATTCTATTTGACTATAAATAATCAGGTAGGTGAAGGATTGTACTGGCGGATGAAAAAAATATAAAAATTATCTCGGGTGCATAAAATAAATCAATAAAAAAATATGCGTATTTTAAAGCAGAAAAAATATAAAAGAGACTCTAATCTTTGAAAAATGGTATGTCAGTGGAACTGTCTAGGGCGAAAGAAAAAAAAGGTAATTATTCAGCCCTTCTAAATGATAACCTTTTTTCGTGGTGGGTGCGTTTACAAGGACTCTGATACCCAAACGGTAATGTATTAAAATCATCGGTTAACCATTGTTTAGTGTACACTGGCCGGTAGACTTTAATCTGTGAAACGGTACATACAGTCGCAAAAGCTTTTCTTACAATTTTGTGCGGTATCTGTACGTATCTTTCCGCAGCCTATTCAGTGACCATCGCTTTCAAAACGTCAAAATTAACGTCGTTTCGGTTGCCATAGTTTATGGTGATCCCGCGAACCTTGCACAGCGTTTTTTCTTTGGCAGGATCGCCACCAACACAAACTCGGTACACGTAATTCTTGGGGCTACCAGATACAAAAGTGCTAGTGTAGCTTCCCGGACCGTAATATTGAAGTTCATCAGTGAGGTCACCTAAAAAGTATCCGTTCGGTGGGCTCCAATCACCGGGATGTTCCGTGAATAGAACGCTATCTGTATCGTGATACAAAACGCGGTCCCCCAATTTATCAAGGATGCTGCATAAATGCAACCTAGCCATAGGAGTCGTGTAGCATGCCACCACCACACTCGTGTTAGGGTTAGGGCTCAACGCGTCACGCGCATCCTTGTAATTGAGGAACATAACCTCATCATTTAGATCAATGACGTTGTCTACGGTGATGTACGGATCCGTCAGGTACTTGTGGATGTTTTGATAGTCGTTGACAACGACTACGTGTGGTAGATCGGGTCTTTGCCCAAACTTTACCCAGATTGAATTTAAAAAGAGTTTAGCCAAAGTGCGGAGACCAGGGTTTTTACAAACAGAGCCGAAATCGGGTTTTACACCTCCCCTTGTCTCAAAATTTTGAGTGTAAGCTAACTTCTCATCTTGTGAGGTACACTACTCTGGCCATCCGCTGGCTTCTGGTTTTATTTTCAAAAAAGTATCAATGTACCCGTAAAACAAGCCGCCAGAACGTGTCTGACGGTCGTAAACAGATACATTGTACTCCCACACTTTTGGTACGGCTTCAACGGTGTAGCCTTTCTTATAGAATTTCTGGATATCGTCAAATACCCAGACGCCTGTCAACCAGCGATCTTTTTTATCGTTGTCCTGACACGCGCATTGGTTTTTCTCCTCCCCGCATTTCCTGCACAAGACGAACATTAACTTGTCATGCATCCATGTAGGCAATACGAGCATGAATAAATTCCGCGGAGGCGTCACTGTAACTTTGGCTATGCCTTCTACTTGATCTATAGAAGGGCAATTTGGTTCCAAGTGAATTTTGGGGTGAACGATGGGTTATTTTTTGTACTTGCAAACGTATGGATACAATGAACACACATCCAGGTACTTGATCTTCTCTCCACAAGAAAGGTCTGCTTCGTGGAAGAGTTTGTTACAATTTGTACGCCCGCCAAAGAATGCGTCTCTGGTACTGAGGGGCTCTTTGCTGCACACCTCGTGCTGAAGTACAAATTGTTTCAAGTCCTTGTATGTGCGTTTCATCGCATTAAACATATACTTTTACATCCCTACGACCAGGTAGCCGACATTCTTAAACTTTTCCACAGAAGCCATGGTCACTTCATAGCGCGTCTTCATGGTCTCGTGGTTGCTATTTGTAATAGAGGTGGCCCTGTCAGGATAACAGAGAGGGCACCCGTGCCAATAATAGCCCCAAAACTGGAAGACGGTGGTGGTATCTCCAGCTTTAACAACGCCGTCTACACATCGCCCTAACACATATTCCTCACGGCCGTTACCCGCATGAAGGATAGAGACTGAGGGCCTCCCAGCAGAGCCATTATACGGCGACGTGCGACTTTTGGTCTGCACACCGGTAGCCACCGTTAGGGACTATACCGATCGTATTCTCCTNGACTTTTGGTCTGCACACCGGTAGCCACCGTTAGGGACTATACCGATCGTATTCTCCTTAAGATGACGTAGGCAGTAAACCAACATGGCCGCTCCTGCGATCGTACATACCTCTCTAAAAGGATCCACCTTTGCATTTTCCATAAGCATTTCTCTAAACTTCAGGCAGGCCTTCCGTAGGATCTCTATATCTTTCACACAATATAATTCCAACTCGCGGTTAGAATCAAAGACATAATTATCTTTGACCAACGCGTCATACCACTTCTCACAGTGCTCCTTTCCCCCAACTGACATCTCACCAATACCGTTTCTCCTCCTTTGGTGGCAAGGGAACCCTATACCCCGCGTTTCTTTTTTATTGAAAAAATGGGGGAAATGTCCCTTGGCCAAAGACTCGTCCAAGCCGAATATCTTGGGCATCTTGGACAGCGACATTGGGAGAAAGTTCAGCGAGTCAATAATGTGGAGTGGGCCATAACGCATGGACATGATTTTCCCACCGTTCATTTTGAGCTTTGAAGTCCATTTTTTTACCTCCATCATGTAATTTAAAATAAAATTTCCATCATAGCCTTTAGCCTTATGGCCTAGGAAGGTGATCGGCCCCACATTCGGTGCAATTATAGTAATTTACATCGATATGAAGGCAAGCATTGAAACACGTCTGCACGACAGAGGTTAGGTTCGTGTAAGTACGTATTGACCACACCTTGAAGCGTTTCTTGTCTGCATTAAAAATCATAGGATACAAACATGAAATTGCTCTTTTTCTGTGTCGGCTGGGAGGTTATATCAGAAATGACCAAAAGGCCGATGGTTCTCGCATACTCTACAAAAAGTCTTATACACCCGTGTTAATAATTTGATCTTTCCAAACTTAAAAATATCCCGTATACCTCACAAACTTTTTTAACATTACAGACTGTAAAGTGGTCAGGGTTTTAGGCCCTTAGCTCTCAACCATTTCATTTATAAAATTATATTAGTTTTTCCTTTAGTTTACATATTAATACACTCAAGATACTGAGAGTACTAAACTGATAAATACATTGTTCTTTTCATTTATCTAGGCCTAATTTAATTCTCTTTATTACTACCAAATGGTTAATTATAAGAAAGTGTGGGGTTTTATGGTAATTATAAGTTATGTAAAGCTTAACCAAAGTTGTAAGCAATATATGTTTTAAATTTCAATTCATTAACTTCATTTTCAGGCCTTTACACTTTTAATCTAATAGTTTTTCATTATTTAAAGTCTTTGTTAGAATATTAGTCATCCAAATTTATTACTTTTACTTTTCATTTTAAGCATCATGCAATGTATTAATAGCTGAACCCGGAAGCTGGGAGACGCACCTGTTGTTTGCACGTGTAGTCTTTCAGGGAAGGGGGAGGTTTTGGCGCGGACTCCTGGCCAATCAGTGCCTCTGGTTGAGCGTCTGTTTTTGACCTTATGTGGAAGGAAAGCGTCAAGACGCAGCACTGGCCGGTTAGCACGCAAAGAGTAAAGACCGTTACTCACTATTAACTTATCATTACGTGTAGACACAGTCTCGAGATGGGGGAAAGTAGAGGGAGACCAGGTGGCTAAATAATTATCTTTAGCAATGCTGTAACTAATTCATTTTTCTAAATTAAATATCCTTGGTACTAAAATGTAAATGATTTGTTAAAATGAAACTTCAAATTCAAATGCTACTCTAAACAATATCTTTTTTTATCGGCTGTGTCCCTCTACCCCCACCATTATCTATATAACCCCGAGATGCTCTACCGAAACAACTGACTGCCGTGGAACGACACAGTAAGAAGAAGAAAAGTTGAGGCCTATTCTCAACCCCAGATGATCGTAGTGGCTGACTGGTTACAAAAATGGCGCACAACGTGGGGCTAGTAATCAAAACTGATGACCGGAGACAGCGTTGACTGGGTACAAGACCAATATCCTCTGAAAAAATCGGGACGTTTATGGTTATCAAAGCTAGTTTGGTTTGTGAACCAACGCCTACAGTCCTTACAGGTCACAGTTCAACCCCCCCTGCAGACCGCTTTAGCGTAGCACTTTTAGCACGCGGCTTTGCACTTATACGCATTCTTATCACTTAACAACACACGGCACTTTCTTCAAAAGTACGAGCACTTAAATGCGGCTGTCAAGGATGTTATGACATCAAAATGGTTTTGCTTATAGTCGTAAAAATGCAAATCAAGGTAACCTTTAAAGGAATGTTCGGAGGGAGTAGGCCCCTCATATAAGACTTTTCTTTCCCGACGTTCCCTGAACACTGTGATTTTGTATTCGGAGAGGTAAGTTTGAAATTGTTTCAGCTCGGTGAGCCCCCACCCTTTCAAAAGATGCACACGGGCATCAAGGCATAGTTCCTTTGTTTTGAATTTTTGAGTAGGACGACCCATTTTGATTTGCTTAACGGTGTTCACGTCCATAAATCCTGATTCTCTTTTAACGTCCCACGCAGCCTTGGCGACAACCATTGCATGGGCAAGACTAAGTGTGTCGCCATTTTGAATCGTAATGATTCGTTTGCTATTACGGCTATGTGTGCTATCGGTAGAGAGTTTATGACACT
Source organism: Timema douglasi (assembly GCA_901482245.1). Classification (NCBI taxonomy): domain Eukaryota; kingdom Metazoa; phylum Arthropoda; class Insecta; order Phasmatodea; family Timematidae; genus Timema; species Timema douglasi. Next base: position 19,405 of record CABEEJ010008366.1, read on the forward strand.
TATGATTGCCCCTCCACTTGGCTCTTTAAAGTGGTGTAACTTGAAATACAAGGGAGACGAAGTGAGGAACGTAGCATTGCTTTGTAACACTCGTTGCCTCGCGACAGCTTGGGCTTGAACACCATCTCCCTGGCTCGGAGGCGGTGCTTCTGCAACGGGGAGGCGGGGGTGAAGCGCCGTGTCCTTTTCCCGAATCATCAACACCCATGTGATCTAAAAAAACAGATACATCCAAATTGAAACAAGTGCCTAAATTCAAAGTAAACACTATAAATATAATTCTTCCAATCATATTTATTTTATTTTCTGCAAACTTACGCGTATTTTTTTCTCTTTAAAATGATACCGCAAAATATATAATACTTTTAAATTTCAAACTACTTTTGGTATTAATATAATATGTTGTTACAATTTTTTCCAAAACATAATTGCTTTAACTGATACCAACATTCGCAAAGTGTGTGTAATAAATACACTTGAACCCTAGAACATGTACAAAATACAGTGTGAGGCAGTTAATGTATCACTATGAAAGGTTAAACCTAAATTTTCACCCATCAGGGAATCGAACTCGGGACCCTTGATTCAGCAAACAAATAGATAGGGGTTTTTCTCTCTTTTTAATAATCGACTAAAGCAACAATATAATTTCCCCTGTTAATTATTATGCCAGTATATATTTTAATACCTGTACGAAATATCTGTATACTTAAAACACATTAAAACACTAGATCTACATTATTTCCGTTTTAAAATCGCTCAATAGAGCGCAAAATTGTGTCAGCTATAAATTGACTGCCAACGCCATCTGTTAAACCAGTTTTACCACAACCATGCTTATGATTGAAGAAATATAGTTTTAAATAAAATATTAGGAAAAATCTGTCTTAACACAAATTGGTAAAAACAGCTATGGATGCTAGAAAGTAATTTTTAATGATCAGAATTAAGTTTTTTATTGGTAGAAATAATTTTGCTTTAGAATTAAATAAAACCATTTATTTATGTAATAGAATTTAATTTATATCATTACTGTTTTCCAACCTAAAGCTCGGGTCACGGTTTTTATTCATAAATTATAATAATTTAAAAGACTAGGACATCCATAAATCCGGTCCACTGGTTGTTAATTTATCAGACCGACTTTTTAACCGTGTCGGGAATCTAACCCGGGACCAATAGTTTAATATACAGACATGCTATTGAATTTACTAAGGTGGTGGTTGAATTTGATCCAGTACATTGCAAACACGGCTAAAGCGACAATTATAAGTTGCTCTCTCTTTTATTTGGATTTGAATGTTTGTAATAATAACCTTTTATACCATGAATATAAGAGCTAATATTCTCGAAACAGGCAGCTAACAAAAGGTTTTGGTGTGCCGGCGAAACAATGGTGGTTACTTGCGTAATAATCTGTCTATCTCCAACTTAGTCGCTATAGTATAGTAACTTGTAGACAGTACTAAAATATGGTCTTTAGTAATTAAAGAGTGGCAAACATACATATCAGATCATCTATCGCGTCCAATTCACCCCAAACATCGGGCAATCCGAGGTAGGGTCCTGTGGGATGAGGCTTGCCGGCGGTGTGAAGACAGCGGCGCTGGGCAGAGCACCGACCGCTTCTAAGAGCTACTTTGGTACAGGGCCCATCTCCACCTCGCCGCTTTCAAGAGGCAGCGCCCGCAACGTGCTCCCTCAGGCTGGCGTCCAGCCCGTACAGATCTCAGTATTCTGAAATTAAATAAATACATATTAATTACTATTGTGGGGGAAAAAAACACTGCCAATTCTATAAATCTATAGAAGGACGCTAATTACCTATAGACCAGTCGCCAATCACCAGGCAAATTCTGTCTTCGGCAAAAAAAAAAGCGCTAAAGGGTCTGGGCTATCGGCCGCTGCCGGCTCTGCAGGCATCGGGAGTGCGTCTTCTTGACAATCAAAGGAACAAATACCTCTGTACACCAAAGACGTAATAAGCAAAATAGTTACCATTCAAATATACAAAACGCTTTTAAAGCATACCTGAATTTATCAAAATTTCTAGCGCGTCGAAACTCTATGTTTAACCGTCGCAATTATAATGACCAGATGTAATGATTTCAAGGTCAATTTATAGTCGCTTCAACGTGGTGTGCCGCATGTGAAGGTGGCGGCTTCTTATTGGTCAATAATATTGTTTCCGCGTCGGTGGTTGCCCGACCTGTGTAAAGGAGCATGCATTTACCGTTATTCAATAATCGTGCTAGCTCTCCCAGCGAGCAAGGAAGTGTCACTCCGCTGCTGGCTATGGGGTCCGATATGCCACGAAGGACCACTATCCACCATCCACGGTCGTGTTTATGGTTTTACAGCCGCACAAATGCAGGTACATATCTCGCCCTCTGACGTAAGGAGGTAGGAGGGTTCAAATACCTACAAGGTCGACAAACGCTAATTACTTTTATAAATACAAACCCTATAATGCGCATAATTATTTGTTGTTGTGCCAAAGATCCCAGGTTCGAATCCCGTAACTAGGTGTCAATGATATCTAGCCGGAGTAATCCTCACTAAAAGCTTAAATAATAGCTTTGGCTATTTGGTTCTTAAGCTACCATATGTTTTCACATTTCAACCCCACGCAAATGATGGTACATCACTACAACCACTATTTTTATTATTTTGTCTCTCTCATTCAGGCAAAGATATCCAGGCGGTGGTGGAGGGTTCGATTCCCCCCTGTTCAGCTGTCAATGACACGCAAATGTGGGTACACATCTAGCCCATTGACGTAAGGAGGTAGCAGTTCAAATCCCTTAGAGGGCAAAAAACGCTAATTACTTTACATTTCACATTCTGGCAAATGCTGTTACACATTTCACCCTGTCACACACCACCGTCAAACTCTGCTCAGTGACCGATGTAAGGGATTCAAATCCCTACTAACCCCATCAAAAGATACTGAGGTTTGAATCCCGGCGGGCACGCCGTCTAAATATCAGGCTCATCTATTTCTGGTGGAGAAATTTAGAAGCAATTCCCTGCTGCGGTAAACTGTTGGACGTAATAGATTGTCTAATATTTAAGTTAGCCGCTCTTTAACTTTTAAAGAATATATTTTAGTAACATCTACAAGTAACAATACTCTCGCTCTCTCTTACCCTTAAAGCAGCTGTTATCTCACGTTTGCCTGAAGAGCTTAGTTCAAGGTTGGGGCAATAAATGTCGGCGAGATCTAAAAACCGATGCTTCTAACCCCCATTATTACTTTTTTAATAACATAGCGTGGCCATCTCGTAATCATCAATTTTACGCTCTGACTAGGGAATATACTGTTTAAACGTGTTTAAGTATACCGACATAATAATTAACCGTAGAAATTATATTGTTGCTTTAGCTGATTATCAAAAAGAGAGAGAACCCTATATCATGCATAATAATTTGTTTGTTGAGCCAAAGATCCCGGGCTCGAATCCCGTGTCCCGGTGTCAATGATATTTAGATGGAATAATTATCACTAGAAGCATAAATAATAGCTTTGGCTATTTGAAACTACTTATATGTTTTAATTTACATCTTGGTAGGTAGACATCTTTTTACATTTCACCCCCACGCAAATTATGATACATCCCTTTACAACCACTAATTTTATTATTCTGTCTTTCATCCAGTCAAAGATATCAAGGTTTAAAACCATGTTACCTAACATGGCGAACGCTGAAACACAACAAGGTGCTTTAATAAGGATTGTTTCTGAAAAATTGGCCCCTGAATGGGCATTAGAAGGACCGGGGCTTTCAGAGGGCTACGAACCGTTGTTTCAAAGGACTAGGGTGTGGCGGGTTCATGACTCTTCAACAGGGTCGTTGGAACCCTCTTTCAACATTAATAACAAGTTTAGGATTAACAACTCTCACCAAGGGTTGTTACGACATTAAAATTTCCACCATGTGGGATCTGACCCCCACTGAGCTCACGAAGAGGGGTATGACGAAGTGAGGGGGAGGGGGAGTGAAGTGAAATGAAGTCCAACCAAGTCTTTTGAGAGGGAGCCAATGTTCACTCTACGCCACGCTGTCGTCGGGAGAGGTCCGTGATGTGCCCTCATTAGGGATTCCTGGGACATCGCAGGAGGAGTGCCCGGCACCGTGGACTGCACGTTACCCTACCAACGAATAAAATAAACCCCAACGCCAGTACCTATCCTACCCAGACATATGATCTAATGGCGCACATAAAAACCAATGGGCACACATAGATAACCAATGGGGACAATAACAAACAAGTTTGAACAAGAATAAACCAGTGAAAGGTGGTCAGGGGGAGGGGAAGGTGTCAGGGAAGGGGGAAAGCCAACAGCAAATCAGAGAGCGAAGGGCGTGGTCACGTGACCAGATCCAGCCAATCCCAGCGCTGTCATATCTGACCATACTAACTACTACTATATTACACATCATAGATGACATCCCAAAACAGAGAATAAGTACTTTTAGTTATGTTTAAAATATTATTTCGGATTGAGTAAGGACAGATTATCAAAAGTTATGAGACAGGGTAAGAAAACTTAAGTTTACGTTATTTTTAATGTAAAATATTACAGGTAATTAAAAAATTTCACACTTATGACAAAACATTGATATTTTACAAGTGTTGGCAACCCAAAGCCTAAACACATGATTTTGAAGTGTAATCCAGACAACAACCTATTATGAACAGACTATCAACAGGAGTGTCGCTAAGTCTCCAGGGATGAGAGGGTCCCGACGCCCTCACCCCCCTAAGAGGGACACTCTGAACTGTTGTGATGGTCAAATTCATTATTAAATAATAGCCACGAGTGTTTACAACCAGAGAAACACTGTAGGGTGCTTTAAGTTGGATAAGTTGAAAGTGACACCATGGTGTGTAGACCTACTACAGTCCTTCTATACCTAGCGTGTACTACAGTCTTATACCTAGCGTGTGCTACAGTCCCTCTCTACCTAGCGTGTGCTACAG
>CABEEJ010008367.1:7201-24385 GCA_901482245.1 Timema douglasi
CTCCACCGTGGTTCGGATTCCACGTTAAACTGTAGGTCCTCCATTTCATCTCACAATCACCCTACCATTACACATTAACGTAAGTGCGTATAACCCGAACGGGTAGTAAGACGCGGTGCTAATAATAATAATAATAATAATAATAACTTAATTAATTGATTTAATATAAATATTTTTATAGGATTCGTTTTACTTGTTTCTTCTTTAGTACCTAACTATGTATCGTGAAGATTATATACACCAGGATGATATTCTTAACGATGTTATCGTATTAGTTGTAATATTTGTTTTATCAACGTATTTTTCAAAACACACTCATATGGTTTCAGCTTCCCTGCTGCCTCATAGGGAGATGATTGAGGAAAGACGCACTCTACTTGTATTCGATATTCCTAAATCTAGTCCCGCAGAAGTCCTGCAGACAGCAGAGCTTAAACTGCCTCCAACGAAGTCTGCTGGTGAGTTAAGTTGTCAAAGAGATGTAATGAAAGCACATATCACTATTAAAATTTCTCCCAACCATACACCGGTGAGCTCAGTCCTTGAGATAATATAGAAATAGAACAATGTTAATGTTGAACGGCGACCATCTTTTCTCTCGTTGGTAAGTTCATTTACTAAGAAATAATAATGAAAGCACATGTCAATGTTATACAAAAAGATTGCGTCACTGAGAAAACCTCAGCGAAATAACACTATAACAATACTGAACAATCCGTGGAACATGTCCAGTCCATGCAAAAAAAAATTATAGGGGAGCTAGATTGTATCCACTTTTAATGGTATTCTCAAATAAACAACTTTATTAAAATGTCTGCTTTATATTCACCTGCATTATATCCAAAAAATTCTGCACTGCATCCACTCTGGATGGCCTCCATTCGGGAATTTATCAAGTGAACAACGTTATTAAAAATTCTGCGTTATATCCACAAATGGCTGACCTTAATTCTTATTTCGAAGTTCTAGTGATAAATTACTGACGCCTCCACTGAACGATTATAATCACATAATTAACTAAGTGTATCAAACATCAAAACCCTATTAAGGTCATTTAAATTTTGAATATTTAAATAAAATATATAGGGTTTATATATGGCCATCCTAGAGTGATTATGTCCAAGTCCAGACCAGGACTTCTCGTGGAAGTGTCGGATATAATAGTCAACCATGTTAGGTGAGCACCCGCTTTATATAGGTCTAGTTGGGGGATAAAGGGAGTGGGAGATCTTCATATTAACGATACAACGTTGTGAACACGTGCTCAAGTCAAGTAGGCTGGACACTTGGTGGGCTGGCCGTTAATTTGGAACGCTCATCTGGTCACATACACCAGACATCTGGAGAGTTGGCAGTCGAAGCTTGGCTCGTTCTCAAGTCACGTAGGCTGAACACCAGGTGAATTGGCCGTTTAAGATGGTGTATGGTTTGTCTGTCGGCCGGTTGGGACAATCAGAGCATCCATGGATTTCCCCAGTGAAGTCTCTTGATCATAGCTTGTCAATTTTCTATTCAATATAGAAATTGGTGCGAAATCGACGCGTTATGAAACTCGTGCTAAGCCAGAATATACAATGAGTGAGTAAAGAACATATTTTAGACATGGTAAATTTTGTAATCATTGATATTGCAGAATGTCTATATGCATTGGTTTATTTGGGGTGGGTAGTATGCATGTAGCATTAACTAGTATCGCTAATGTTACAAACATAGATACCATGATTATGATTCTGAGGGAAACTTGATAATAAAGGTAGACCTAAAATATAGCTTTGTCAAATGTCACTGTCGGATAGCTCAATAGATTTGGTAGGGATACTATATAGAGGGATGAAACAATCAGCAATGCACCTTCTCGTGGGCCGCACGTTAGCCTCAGCCATATTTAAAAGCGTGGTGGAAACAGTCATTCAAGGCAGGCAATCAAGAATTAATCGATATAATACACGGGATATAATGTGTGTATACTCTACTTTTCAGGCTAGAGGATCCAAAACAATTGGAAACTAACACAGACTATTTGAATATTCACTATTACTAGAGCGTCACACCTCCGAATCAACACATAGGCTATGTAGGATTCACATAAAATGTACTACTAAACACACAAGGCTATCACTACTACCAGAAAATACCCACGAAGTATGACGTGACTGGACCATTCTGATCATCACAGGGATACCTAGCCGGAATAACCAGAATTGTGGACTGACCCACATGCACGGACCACCATTTGACTTATCGCCAACCAGGCCGGGATATCGTTGACCCTTGGAATGTCTACACCAACGCTGCACCCAAAAGCATGATGGCGGTCATGACAGAGAAAAAACTAACGTTCTTTCTCTGTAACTCATAACTAGGGAAACTCAACCGGACAGAAGGCTCGTAAAATATGCAAAGGTTCATTTTAGACCACAGGTATGCTCAAGGTGCTACCCATTGAAAAATATGAATTGACAGCTTTTTAAAAGTGTTCAACAGATACACAGGAAAGGCTTTGACGTTTACCAACGTCACTGATCCACGTGGAATATATATGTAACTCTACAATGGTGATATGCGCATTAATAGCTCACCATATCGTATTATATATTTCCATTTAACCTTTAAATAGCGGTCTTACCTTTACCAATTACAGATTTCCCCTATCTTAGAGGCTGCACCTTAGTGTCAGGCCCAGTAATCAGACTACAGGGAATTGGATGGAGATTTGTGGGACATTGTTGCTAGGAGTAGATTTCAGGCTTATCTATTGTAATCAATTTATTCTGATGTGCCTGGTAACTCTCTCCTCTTTCTCCCCACACTTGTGCTGTCTTAGGAGGGTTTTCTACTACTCGCTACGCCACCATGGAAATAAAGTGTAAAAGAAAGGTGGAAAAGAAACAACATAGTTTTCAGGGTGTCTTCAGTGAATGACAGCCACCAGCGTGATGCCCATTTATTTGACAACTATAGCAAATTATTTTTTGTTTTCTTGATATATATTTAGTCTTTTAATTTACCTTTCGAGGGTTATTCGGTTTTGAGGATATTATCTTCAAATACAGTGAAGTTGAAGATGCTTTATAGGATTGCTCACTCTTCGTTATAATACTGGTCTCTTTATCCAACAAAAGGCCTATTATATTTGGAATTATCTGTATAGTCTTTTCTAGTGAAATCCTATGATTGTCTAAGGTTTCAATATTTAGGGCGTAAGTAACCAAGAATTTTCAATGTTATTTCAACATAATTAATCGGTATTTTCCGTACCATGAGACATTTTCTACCTTAGCAATATGCGGTGAAATAGAGTCGTTAGTGTTCATTTTGTAAGATGAAAATCCTAGTAGTCTAGAACTTTGTTAATTTCAGACATTTTTAAAGCTGTATTTACATTTTTTATTAAGATTCCTTATTTTTGACTGATTTAACTTATAACAGTTGTATTTTTATTGTTACAGTAAACATTGAAACTACGTGGTATTTGTTCTACTTTTCAAGATCCTTTTATTTGTCGATTGAGGGCTTTGTTTTTGTTTGAAATAATGAATTTCTCTTTGGTTCCACTGGAGATTCCATTAATGATAATGATTATTACCAACAAACATAATGACGTGTCGGTCATACTTTTCATAATTGTTTCTGTGTTGCTTTTGTGAATCGTAATAAGGTAGATACTTTAATCAACACAAGCTGCTTGGTCTATGTTTTTGTGTAGGTCAATATCTAGCACGGGAACCTCAAAAGAGCCCGCGTTATATAGGTACTTATGATAATTCACAAACAACATTTGTGAATTTCTCTGACAGATTATTATAATATATATTACTTAGTCATTTATTTGTCAATCAGTGGATGACTTCCTGAGCTAATAACCTATTAAAATTATGTACTGGAAAAGCAAACAGGATAATTATGAGATGGCACACGCATGAGAAATTCCCATCCCTCTTCGACACAGACATCTTCCACCAGGAATTGGTCAGACTTGACTTCCATCGAGAGCCTGCTGCCAAACTTAGTCAAAAAGTAGATCGGCTGAATATTCGACTCCCTTCGGCCACAGCGTTAACTCCAGTTTGTAAAACACATTTTTCTCTCCTAATACCACCTCACAGTTTAAAAGAAACCGAGATATGCGTTGCACAGATTCGCTCCCACAATAGCACAACGTATTGCTCTAGAAATGTTTTATTTGAGACTTAATTTGGGAGTATGGCAAAACATTTTTTTTTGTATCCACAGCAAAAGCTTGGGAAGAATACTTATTCACGTGTGTTTTAATTAGTATTTTTTGTTGTTATTGTTTAGTGATCTATTTAACAACTCTATAAAGTACCTTCATTGAGAAAGTTTTCTATTGTTATGATTGTAGTAAATTTGTTCACGCTTTTACTGTACGTACACTCAGCTTACCCTTAAAGGTATCAAACTTACCTTGACCAATTACACTTTAGCCCTACCTTATAGGCTACGCAAGAGTTGAACCAAGCAGGGTGAACTTGCTAACGGAGGGTAATCCGTAGCAATGGGATATTGGTATGGGAAGTGACGAGCCATGTCTGTTGGATCAGATGGTGAGTGGTCAGTGAGGGTTTCATTGGTGCTGCAGTCAGGACTGTTAGAGCTGCACTTGAACAACGCGGACCACAACTGGCTCAACATTAACGTCACGTCAATGGCAAGGAGCACTCCGACTACCCTCACGTTCGTGGTATCCTCAAGAGGGGGACACGATACCACGACTGGTCAAAGCCTGCAGCCACTGCTACTACTCTCATACAAAACAACTAGCAAGGTAACTACTATTTTATACACAATATAGGTAACGCAATGTTTGACTACTCTACTACAAATTATATCACTAAGTACACTATCTATCCTGAATTAAATCTACTATGCAATAGTAGGCCTATGCAAGCTATATATACTGTTAAATACACAATATATGTCATGTAATGTAGGCCTACTATGCATTATAAGGCTAGGGACATTATCTATTCTAAATTGAATCTACTATGCAACAGTGTGCATGGGACACATATTATTTATACACAATCTATGTAATGTAAGGTATGATTAATATCTACAAAAATATTAATTTACTCCACTAATTTTATTATTACATTAATTGTGCTTTTAATTCTAATTTTTGTCAAACATCAAGAAAAAGGGTATGCGCTTCTTTTGGTTGTGTCAAATATTTTAGAGTGCATAGTCTGTAAGAACATGTCTGATTTGCAGGATAATTATTAACTTTTTTAAATATGTTTTTAGAAAACTTTTCCCTGCGGGATGGGGTTAAGAATAGTCCCGCAATAAGTCCTGATTGTCGTAAGAGGAAGCTTAAATGGTAAAATTCTGCACAAGACATACCTCATGCAGGACAAAGCTTTCCTATAACTTTTCTATCTCTTAGCTTTCAGCAACTTTTCTTCCTTCCACACCCTCCCCTTTCTCTTTCCTATTTCTTACCTTTCCGTGCCATCCAGTTTTATGCAGAAGCTTTCAGGCCCCCTCGTTGACGACTTTGGCGCCTAACACGGCTTTGCTCGGATAATTATTGGATACCATCGCATTTAAGCTCCATCATGGAGGTTCGCTGGTTGCAATATCTTAGTTAAGGGAATCTGAGTCTGACAATAACCGGTTAACATACTTTGAAAAAAGATTGATTAAGTTCATGAAGGTTCTGGACGTAAAATAGCACTTACCCGCACCCACTTGCTACGATGACCTCTCTTCTGGCGATGCCCCATACGAAAGTTATCATGTCTAGCGTCGGGTGGGACTTCCCATCAAGAGAGTTAACAGGGACTTATGTGGTATAATCTAACAGAATAAACCTGTGTCTACGATCCAAGTATTTTTCAGGTTGTTCCCAAATGGCATGGAAATACTTAAAGCCAAATCTGACAACTTAATGGGTATTTAAACGTGCTGACTGGGTGAATTTTCGTGAGCTTACCATATTTGAAAAGCCCTGTTATCCTTACATCAATTTAGAACAGGATACTTTACTTCGATGGTCATAGCGGTGGCGGTGGCTTTCATCCCTAAATCCTTGCTGAATCCACGCTACCGTCCAGTTACCTGGTGTAACCAGAAGTGTCGGTTGGCTATTTATGTTCACCGAAGGCCACTACGTCTCTTCCATTGACGTCCTACTTTGTAGAATTTTTAGTCATTCCGGATTCTACGTGCTTGAGCTCGCCGTGTAATTCGTAGAAGCAGAAGAGTGTTTTAGAAACAGTTTTTTCAAACCATTATAATTTCCACTTCCCCGACTAATGTTTAGCAGTAGCAGTAATAGTCCTACAAATAATATCATGCCCTCGTGTATAATGGTTCTCTTATTTCTTCTCTTGTGGAAGCCTTCAATGTATTGGGCTCGATGATTTCCGCAATCTCTGGCACTGCGAGCTACTCTATCGAGTTTGCAGTGCATAAGCAAAACAATGAGTGCCATACTATTTATTGACTTTGGTCAGAGTCGGGGGGAGTAGACTATAAGTTCCCCTTTTCTTTAGATAATCTAATATGTGCCCTATCCCAGGTGGACGGCACAGCTGCGGCACTAATGATGTTCACTATGAAATGTTGCGCCATCTTTCCTCTGATGAACAGACGCTACTTTTTACATCTACAATAGTGTTTGCTAATATCATCAGTTCTCATCACTATGGTAGCAGGCAATCATTATTCCTTAAATATAATTGGCAAAGATAAATCAGAGCCAACCAGCTACAGACCCCATAGCCTTGACTCGTTGTGTATGCAAAATATTAGAAACATAATAAATAGCAGATTTAAATGGTATTTAGAATCCCGCAATCTGCTAATTAATATTAAATGTGGTTTTATCCGTAACCGATCAACGGCGGATCATCTGGTTCGACTTGTGACAGCAGTTCGTGACACCTTATTCCATTACCTTTGGCTGTCTTCTTTGATTTGTAGAGGGCGTACAACACCACCTGGTGGTACAAAATATTGAAAACCATTTATAAATTGTGGTTCAGAGGAGACCTTCCCATTTTATAGCTTATTTTATGTCAGATAGGCACTTCCGGGTAAGGATGGATAATGCCTTAATCGAAGATTTTATTCAAGAAAGTGGGGTGCCTCAAGGGAGTATTTTAAGCTTTACGTTGTTCACTATTGATATAGATAGCATTGTAGACAATGTGTACTTACCTGTACATTCATGCCTTTTCATGGATGGCTACTCAATTTATTTCAGTTTTTTGTCTCCACAAGGCGGAAAGTTAGATACAACTCTCTGTCAACAATCTATGGGCGTAGGCATCGCGTAATTGCTATAGCTTTTTTTGCAGCCAATACGACGGTCGTCTACTGCCATAGAATAAGTGGTTTACAACCAACCACCAAAATGTTAATGGATCATGCTATTTTACCATTCTCATCAAGCGTAAAGTTCATGGATCTTTAATTTGATTTTAAATTAAAGTGGGATCCCCAAATCAAAGACCTAAAGGCGAAGAGTGTCAAAGCCCGCAATTTGTTTAAAGTTTTTTTTTTAGCAGTCGCTCTTGGGGTGGTGATAATAGAGAATTCTTGCTGTTCCTCTATAGGTCCCTGGTAAGATCCGAACTTAATCATGGCAGCCTTATATATAGCTCCGCTAGATCTTCAGCAATAAAGATGCTAGACAGTTTTCACCGTAGGTGTATTTGACTGGCTACTGGTGATTTTCATACCAGTCTAGTCATCAGTATCTGTGTTGTTTTCCATCCCCCCAACCATGTTTTTTATTAAACCAAATTGCGTAGTATGAGGATGGTTGGGATCCGGATGTTAATGGTTTTGGACACGTGTGGATTAGTCCCTCCAAAGGCTATCCCCACCTCTCTAAGGTGAGTTTATACCTGGACGATTCACGCAGTGTTCTTATACGTGCATACTAATATAGTATCGTAACACCGACATTGAAAAGTGATTATAGATATGGTAGATAGTTAAATCGATTGATTGAAGCAGTTACCTGCCCATTCGTTAAGGCGCTAGTGTGTCGGTTTAACGCTATAGTGGCGCTTATATTCCTTACTTTTTAACGGTTTAAGTGGCTATCAGAGTTGTGTTGTGTTGTCTGTTCTTTTAATTATATCAAGCCTCGAAATGAAATCCTACATACGCCCCTGATGGACATATTCGTTTAGTTCGAATCTTGGTTGGGTCCACTGAGGTTTATCCCCCCAAATGGTTTTACACTCTCTCTCCACGCAAATGTGGATACACTTACTTTAAATTAAACTTCATAATCCCTAAAACAATTAGAGTAATTAGTACATAAGTGTATAGCCCAAACGGACGGTAAGATGCGGTGCTAAAAAACCAAATCAAAACCATACAACACCGTACTATTATGTTAGTTAATGTCTCAGACATTGCCCGTGGCCGACTATCAACCTAACTAAACCTAACAAATCCTGATGGCTCTAGTTTTGTCATGTGTTTCTAGGGCCGAAGTCCCGGCTCTCGGTTAAAGCGCAGTCCGTCTTCCGATCCTGAAGAGTACGAGGAAGAGACCAACAACGTGTGGGACGATGACACTATGATGACGTCACAAGGGGCCGGTGTCACAACGCGTAAGACAAAGCGCCCCCATCGCAACACCTGCAGGCGGAGGCCTCTATATGTTGACTTTTCGGAGATCCATTACGACTCTTGGATAGTAGCACCCAACGGCTATGAAGTGGGTCTCTTTATTTTATAAATAGCTATCCTTTGAAATAACCTATTGTATGTAGATTTTATTTTATTTTAAATCACTAACTCAAATCTACAAAATTATCTTAGTAACAGCGTGCTCAACTAGCATGCTTATCGTTGACCCGAGAAGTCAATATTAGGTTCGAATCCCGGAAAAATACAGAGGAGGTGGCTTGGAATGGGGTATACCAATTATCTGTTTAAAATTCAAATTTGTATTCTCAAATTAATGTAGGGTGCAGATAGCTCTAATGCCTAGGACTAAAAAACTAATAAAATTTTGCAATTTTAGGTTAAAACTTGAAATACGAACCACTACTAACATCCCCAAAAGCAATAAATACTCAAACCTTAAAATTATATATCTTGATGGTCCTTCTTGTATATTCAGATAACCATTGGTGTGGTTTGACTAAAATAAGTTGTTGCACGTCGTAATCAAAGGTAAAACCTAGAGTATAATCTGGCGGCAGATGATCAAATTATATGTACATTGTACAGAGGGTGGCCAAATTATTAGACTCAATGGCTTTTTTAAAATTAATTTTTATTTATTCAGTTAAATTCATATAAAAATATTAATTTGAAAATAATTCCCAATACTTAATATGCATTCCCATTGTTTTTATAACTAATTCAAGTCTCTTAAGCATACTCTAAATCAAATTGATACAGCTTCCTCTAACATCCAAGTCATGGCGCCAGATCTCGGTGAGTCGCTCAATCAATTGCTACTTAGTTGTTAAGCGAATTTGTGATACTTTTTTCTTCATTATGGACCAGATATTTTCGATGGGATTTATGTCAGGTGAGTTGCCTGTCAGGGAAGCACATTAATTTCTTCTTCGGCCACAAAATTTGAGATTGTCTTGGCCTTTATGACAGGGAGCCCCATCATGCATAAAGACAAATTCTCCATTTAGAAACCAGAAATTTGCTTTAGAAAGAAGCACTTCTTTCAGAACCTTGAGGTACTGATCGTGTCCCAAAGTACTCTCCACAATATAGAATTCTTCCGGACCCCATACTGACATAATTCCCCAGACCATTACTGAATTTGGATGTTTTACACTCTGTTGAACACAATTAATATTGCACTCCTAGTTGGTTCTTCTTCGGACATACTGACTGGATTCTTCCCAAATGGAGAATATTGATTCATATGTGAAGACTACCTATAATAACACACTTTTTGGAGTGTAAGACATACAGAAAACCACCTTTTTTAAGTTTTCCAAAAAATTTCAGTAGAAAAAAAGTTTACTGTTGTCGTGTAGTTATATTTTTTGATGACTTTTAAACTATTTCTGGATTAATAGATATTAAGAAAAATTATTTAAAGTGTAAAACATAAGTACCAACCTTTTGCCAATTTACTTTGGCCCAATGTTTAAGGCCCTTAGCTCAAGCAATGTGCTTTGCTGCCATTGCGGGAGTTATCTTAGCTTTTTTGCGGGGTTTACAAGCTCGAAAACCTTCCCTAGTCAGTGTTCTCCTCAATTCCGAGGTGATATTTCTAATCCGGACTCATGCATCTTGTAACAAAATTCCATTGTTGTTGATTTTCTGTTTCGTAAAACAAGATTTTTAAGTTTTCTTACACCTCTTGTCACTTAGTTTTTGCTTTCGACTACATATTCCGCGGTCGCTTCTGTTGTTACACGTGTCCTAATTCACATTATTTTTTAATTCGGCTCACAGATTTCTGTGAAATATTACGTTTTTTCGCAATTTATCTCTGTGATTTTGTTTTTCCCATTAAAATTATGTGAGCAGCTGCTATTTTTATCGGTGTTAAGTCACCTGCTTTACCAATAACCTAACTTTTATATTCTCACAGAAATTCACATTAATATTACCAATTATCACTCTATTTCAAAGTTTTATTTACCAAGGACACTTAATACAACAATACTATTAACAAAAACAAAATGATTAAAAAAAATTCACTAAAACAACCCATAAATAACATATAGTAGAGAACCATACAAATATCTGGTTTGAAGGTCAACCAACAGCTGACTACAGTATTACCAACAGCAGTGAGAAAACATAGTAAAAACATCTACAATTTGTTTAAACAAATCAAATATATTGTGACATAAAAATATTTACATTTATATAGTTAAATCAGGAGGCTTTGGGGGAAGAAATTAGTTTTTGTGTTTTTATTAATTTGAGTCTAATAATTTGGCCACCCTCTGTACACTCCATATAAAATGATTTAGTTTAGGGGGCAGGTGGGGAGGGAGATAATCCATTTATTTAGGAGAGAGGAATTGGGGGCTTAAGAAGGGATATGGTGGAAGTTGTAGTAAATGTATTGTTTATTAGTTAACGAATATCATCACAAATGCTGCAAATCATTGTAATAACTGAAGTAGACCACATATAAATTAATTTAAATGAGTTGAAATGACAGCTGTAATAGAACCCATGACCTTTGGCTTAGCGCACCAACGCTCTACCTCTGAGCCATCAAGGATTCGTATCGTGTCCAAGGTCATTATACACCAATAGTTTAAGGCTGAGCTTGTGATGGACGTGCGTAAACCGTCAGCTATATACGAGCGAACAATAATTAATGTCAGCCGCTTCGGTGGCCGCATGGTCTGAGGCACTACCCTCGCAATAGACTAGACTGTCGAATACATACCGAGGTTCGATCCTGGTCGGATGTACTAAGGGTGGTTTTCCCTAAAAGTTTTTCCACTCTATCTACACACACACAAATTTGGGTACTCTTCCTCTAAATTCAACCGTTCTAATTCAACAGTGTAATTAAAGTGACCTGGTGGTCTAGGAGTAAAGTGACAAGACTTCTGTGCTGGGGGTCCGGGGTTCAATCCTCGGTCCCGGCACAGATTTATCTGATTACCAAACCCTTCCTTCACCTCTGACAAGACATCTTGTGAATGTGAGGAATGCCAGGCCTCCATCGTGGTTCGGATTACACGTTAAACTGTAGGTACTCCATTTCATCTCACAATCACCCTACCATTGCACATTAGCGTAAGTGCGTATAACCCGAACGGGTAGTAAGACGCGGTGCTAATAATAATAATAATAATAATAATAATAATAACAGTGTAATTAGTACATAGGCGCAGTGGCACCTACTTCAGGGAGGTAAGGTTATTTTTTCTGACCCAAAAATTGCCTAGAAGGGGCATAGTGCCATTTTGACCCCCACTCCCCACCCCCAATAAAAATTCTCCACGTTTGTATTTTATTCGTGTGTTACAAGATACAAGTGTTTCTTGATTTTTAATAATAATTGGCATTTTCAATATTTTATAGAATCGTCCTTATAAGAAGCCTCGGCCTCGGCTTCGATACAGGCGGAGAGTGGGCGGTAAAGAGGTAGGGCGGCGCCGCTTAGGTTTTTGTTTGTGTTGCTTGATAGGGAATGTGAAGGTTCCCGGCTATGATAAACGAGCGCGGCAAGGCGGCATCGTTTGACGCTCGGACGCCACCGCTCGCCGCAGGCCCAAGACATTACATTTTTGGCGGCCGCTCAGGTTTCAGTCTAGTTCGAAATTTGTCGGTGAACCTTGTGTCCTCAAAAAGGAAATCCTGCAAGAAGAGTAAATTGACGGATGGTGAAGTGCAGGTGTCATGTGACCAAGTGAAAATTTTATCTGGTGAAGTACAAGTTTCATAAAAAAAAAGTTTAAATCCTCATTTAAATTGACAGACAATGAATGTGAAGTCTTGATCTTGGAGGTGCAGTCGAGGCTATGCTTGTGGAATTATTGCCACAATTATTTTAAGAACACTGTCATAACGAGGAAACTCTGGAATGAGGTTGGATCATCACTCAACTTGGCAGGTAATTTAATATTAATACTTTATTAATACTGAACATAATACCTATGAAGTATTGAATTAAAGCTTGACCTAACCTAACCTGACCTAGCATAAACTAACATAACCTAACCCAAGGGTGTCAAACTCAGATAGGTGTGAGGTCCGCATTATATAATTAAGGGAGGATTGTGAGCCACACATAAGATTTTTATTTTTAGATCATAATTTATTTTATACTTTAAATAAAATGTGTAAAAACGTTTGTGTTTCGACCGTTCGCTTTTAAATTTTACGAGTTTGTCCTACTGAGCTTGGCCATTAGATTTGTCATGTGAATCAATGGTTTGTCTCGTAATGGCACCTCACGTTATATCCTTTATCACAGCGACAACACAATTACTAATAAGACAAATTGATCTCCGGATGCTTTCATTAAATAACACTAGAGATACCATGCTTCATTTAATACTCTGCACTCCTTTACAACTTTTCCTTTAATACCATTTTGTTAATATGTAAAATAAAAACAATAACAATTCTTACACAATGACTCAGAACAAAGTGCTGGGAGGAGGACACGCATGTACATTGAGAGTTTGAAGTGAAGGGGTTGGGAGGTGTCTCAGAAAGCTAATGAGGAGGAAGAGTCCCCGAAAACGAGGTAAAGTGGAGAGCCAGTTTTTATTCCACCACGGGCAGTATATTTGACACCCATGACCAAGACTAACATATAATATAATAACCAAACATTTGGTAGTGTCCATCTCACCTACGCTACTGATTGAAATAGTTTTTAAATTTATTTCGTAATTCCGTAGCTTCTTAGGTTTTCTTTCGAAACACCTCGGGGAATGTGGCCTAGATCATTGCCCCACTCTCCTCCAATTTCCCCGCGGAGGTTCGATATGTAGTTCGGGTCGTTGATGCCGTCTCTTTCTCTGATGATGTTGTAAAATATGCAGACGGGCTGGACAAGCAGGCTTACTTTTGATATTGTTGATATTTCCAAAGCGGTTCCTAGAAATCACCGTTTGGGCCTTAGAATAATAAAAGCACATTCTATAGTTTTCCTTGCCCTGGATAGGTTATTATTGAAGATCTCTTCCACTTCAGTTATATTCTTGCCAGGATAAGGACGCATGAGGTAGATTTTTAAGGGGAAAGCTTCATCTCCTATAAACACATTTGGCACGCTTATGTTTCTGCCAGGAAGGCTCTTGCTTGGAGGAACATTGAATTGGTTGTTCTGCAAATATCTTTCTGCCACTTGCTTCAAATATTCTTTGGTTACCCAAACTCCCGCACAAATGCTGAACATGTTTCATAGATGATCATGCTCAAAGTACGTCTCCCAAGCTGGAATGCAAATGCTAGGTGTCTAAACGTCGCACCAGTTGACAAGAACCTGAAAAATGCACACAATTATATTGGACATTTAATTTTTTATAATATACATTTACACATATGAATATACACAAAAATATATTCATAAACATGTATATATTAGACATTTTAATATTACGTTACTTAAAAATACCAGTACTACAAAGAATATATCTCATTCTCTGTTCCAGAAAAGGAGACCAAAAGTAAATGGAAAAAC
This sequence comes from Timema douglasi, assembly GCA_901482245.1. Classification (NCBI taxonomy): domain Eukaryota; kingdom Metazoa; phylum Arthropoda; class Insecta; order Phasmatodea; family Timematidae; genus Timema; species Timema douglasi. The sequence continues at coordinate 21,336 of CABEEJ010008367.1, forward strand.
TTGAAAAAGAAATTCCGTAAGCTAAATCAAAAACGGCCCCTAAGACCTGGTTCAGCCACTGGTATTCAAAAGCCTGATTGGAATTTTTTCGAATGAATGCAATTCACGAGAGATGTTTTTATTCGCAGCCGTATTGTTGGGAACCTAACTCAATACGAAGAGTCTGAGGATGACGATAATCGTGATTCTGCTTCAGATATCGAAGAACAAGTTCCGCTAGAAAACATCCCACAACCAGATACGGTAATATACAACCCACGACCAGACAAGGAGAGATCTACAGCATCAACTTCTCGAGAAAGTGTAGATAAATTCGCACGAGACCACATATCTAAAGCCAGTTCTAATATTAGAAGAGAAATGGAGAATAAACTAGCTAAGCTAGAGGAGAGAAAATTAAACGCTACTTTTGGTATGCAGGTGCAAAAGGAGAAGGGAGATGACTATCATTTCTTGGTAAGCTTGTTAACATTCATAAAAGGATTAGATCACATGGAAAAACTTGAGGTCCGTTTCCAAATACAGAACAGTGTAATGGAGGCATACCGAAAACACGAGTCTCGGAGGACGTCTGTGAACATGGATCCAATTCTCTCAGCTATCAAAGTGAAGAGTCGTCAACTTCATATGTCACCCAGACCTCACCGAAGCCGTCTGTGGGTTCTCGTGAAAATAATTATCCAGGGACATCCTCTTCAGATACGGGCTTAAAGGCCTCACAGTTTTCAAACCAAAGTCAGTTCACAACTTTACAGGCAATGGAACTTTATGAATAATCCAGCTTCGCCCTTTTACACAAATATTGGAAATGCCTTTATTCAGTTTAAATTGGGAAATCGTAATTAATTGTGTTATCATTTAAATTTTAGTTTTTTTAATGAAATATAAAACTATTCATTTGTATCATTAAAAAAAGGTTTCCATTAACCAAATACTCTAAATTAGGTTCCCAATATTCTAGTACTATAAGCATTGTTTGTGGTATATCTTAAAGTGTTGTTCTAACTTACCTTAGTGTTACGACAAGCCGCTCCTCTGGTGTGACTTGGTTTGAAAGGGCCACTCTTATCTTCTCCAAACGAGGCACCATTCGCTGGAATATAAAATAAAACGTTCCTATGGACATTCTTGCATACTCTAAAAAGTGGGTTTCGTCTTCTCTTAAGCAATGAAATAGATGGTGATATTCTCCGTAGCTACGCCTACACTTATTGATAGGGTGTACACCATACTTCCCCCTAGTTCTACACAATACGTGTCTTCTCATTAAAGTATTTTAACTTAATAGCAGCAGCTGCACAAGTTTCTCCATATTGGCAACTGGATGAAAGTACTGCATGAAATGTGGGAAATTACCGCTTTTGTTGTAGCTGGCACCACTTACAGCATTGCCACTTTATTGCTCTGCCACTCTACCGCATAGCCACTCTGCCGCTCGCCACCCGTCGCTCTTATCGTACCCGGGGCCTAACACTTGTAAGTTTCCCGGTTCGCACATAGATAGGTGCAGTGTATGTTCGTGAGTAGCACAAACTTGAAGGTCCCGAAATCCTGCGCTGCTATAGAGTACAATTGCGGTATCGACTCAGCAGTCGATACTCGATAGTTACATCCATTACTGTTTCCAGCGTATGGCCTGGGTCAAGTCGATACTAAATAGAACTAGTTTAATTACCACTCCGAACGCTTAAGTCACTGTTCAAATTCCCACAATGTGAGATGTCAATTCTTTCCACCTTCTATTGTTTATGTCGTGCAGCATCAAGTCAGTCAGTTTTTAGTTCTGTCTTCGTTGTTGTGTCACGATTAATAGCATAAATACATTATCAGTAAGTTTATTTATAATTCACAAATTCCCGAAGCAATGGACACATTTTTGTGATTAGAAGTAAGATCAAGGGGGTGGAGGAGAGTCCACAAATGCTCCCCCAAATAATCATCTTGGAGCCGGAGCCATTACGATACCCGAACGGGTACTATACCATTATGTTTATTTGCTAATTTCGCATTCGTCAGTATTTTTAGTGTGTGTAAACTGTGCAGGCGTTCCAGTGCGTGGGCAAGTGTTTCTTCCCCGTGAGCGAGCACTTGTCTCCGACCAAACACGCCATTGTGCAGACACTTTTACACAGTGTGACTCCCTCCAAGACTGCCAGGGCATGTTGTGTCCCCACCAGACTCGAACCCATCTCTGTGCTGTACATGGATCACCGCGGGGTGCTCACCTATCGCTTCAGTTACCACGACATGGTGGTGGCAGAATGTGGTTGTCGGTGACAGTCTTCAACGGTTGCTTAATATCTTGATCATCAGTGACACCTCAACATGACTGACTACACATGGACCTAGATGAAGTTTTTAACATTAATGTATTGTTCGAAAATGTTTCTTTAGAGAATAGTGGGTTATTCCACAATAACATATTGCAAAATAAATCCTAGGTAATTTTGTTCCTGCTACATAATATTATATTTACTATTAATTCCTTATCGTTGTAAGGGTTCTCTCCCCCTCACTGCTCCCTCAAACCTTCAAATAAGTCCACATCCCTGTTTCCACACACTATTTATATGCCTGCCCGGCTGGCGCCAGTGCAGAGACAACCCGGACTTAGCCTCGGGCCTCTGGGTACCCGAACTCGCCACTAACGGGTATAATGGATAATAAAATGTTAACACTCTATTGGTTCACACCACAAAAATAATTGTAAGTTATTTACTCTCACCATCAATATCTTCCACAGCAGAGCACACTCCAATATCATAGTCTGATTTATACACAATAGCCGGTTCTTGATAACCACACAAAGATACTTTTCTTCTATAAAAAAAAACAATCATATAAACAATGTTTCTATGTGTTACCAAAACAAAATAAATTTATTATTTTTATTATTAATAAGGTTTTGAGGCCCATCGACACATTGAGGTCATTAGGGCCTTGAAATATATTAAAACTTTGTACAATCCCCATAGGGGAGAAACGTAGTAATTTTCCTGCAGAATATACAGGAAAATACACAAAATAATAAATGATATAGATAAAAGATA
>CABEEJ010008368.1:0-24378 GCA_901482245.1 Timema douglasi
TTCAATAAATTAATTATACAAGTATCTTTCCATCCACGGTATTATTATTACAACTAAGTTCCTCGGGCAGACGGAGCACAGCACAACACAATGCGTATAACCTGAACAGGTAGTAAGACGAGGTGCAACAAAAAGTATCTCTCCAATTTGACCAATCATACCTCCATACACCGCTCACGGGAATCCATTTTCATTGATAGTTAACTAACCAACGAGTGTTCTATCGACTGATGAAAACCAGTCACAGGCTCTGTTCAAACCTCTGCTTATCTAAATAAACACTCCACGTCACGCCACTTTATATTCTATTAAGCGCTGTAACTTTGTTCTAGAGGGTTATCTGATCCGTCTTTAATAAAAAATATTTAAATACGTCCTTTTAACATAAATAATGGTTGACAGTTTGGTTTCTGACATGTCAATAATGTGTTTAAAATGACAAGGTAGATAAATTTCTGTTTGACGTTAAATCACACTCAATTAAATTAATGATTGTGAGTCTCAAATATAAGTTTACGTATTTTTTTAAACCCGCTTACAACACGTGACTTATAAACTATTTACGTAGGACCATAAAAAGATAAAATACTGAAACGTACTCAATATCTATTTTTATTGCGATAGGATTAAGAACATCGGGGAATTTTCTAAATCTATAGGCAAAAAAATTGAGAATAATTAATTTTAATTTAATACACCAATATTTTTATATATAGGTCTTAGTTAAGATATGTTAGGCCACATATTTATTCAATTCTACACATTTTAGTTTTGGTATGTTTACTTTTTTTAATCCAAGGCTACCACACATATGGAAAAACCATAAAAACTAGGAAGACAAAGGGATTTTTGTGTGCCTGGAAATAACAAAAAAATAAAAAACAAGAATTTAACAACAAAAACTTATAATATACTGGAATATTTGTGAATTTGAGGCATTAATCTGAAAGAATTATGGCAGCATTTTTCAAATGGTGTGTCACGAATTTTCAGCAGATGTGCCCAGGGAGTTTGGGGAAAGGTCAAAAAGAATCAAGAAATGTTTGAGGAATAAATCTTATAAAATACACAATCAACCTATTATTATTTTAAATCAAATATTAGAGTTTTATCTATTGAACTTTTAAACATCATAATATTATTGTTGGTATTTTCAATCATAAAATTTGTCCTTATTAAATTGACGGCATACCTTGAATATTATAGCGCCTTGTTTACTGTGTCTTATGTTGAAAACGGTTGTAAGTTACTATTTTATGCAGTAGACCTATATGCAGAAAAAAAAAGTCAGACTGAATAGATCTGATCATTATAATTGGGCTACGAGACCAATTATTCCATAAGCTCACAGGTATATTGGGCCACATTCGTTGACCAGGAGGATTATGAAAGATATAGATCTATTAAACTTAATAACTTTACAATTGGGCCACGTACACCTGTTATAAGATAAGGTTGTGCATAGACGTATAAACACATAGTAGTACAAACTATAGTAATTAAGTAAGTATAAAGTAACTACCCTTAATTTTAGGGCTACTGGTTACGGTAACAGTAAAAAAAACCATCCTGGTACAAACATACATCTTGGTATAGACAGATATGGGGACAGACGGATTTAAAAAAAAAAACTTTTCATGTTTGGGCTAACTTACTTGCCTTAGTTAAATTCTTATTTGATACACAATAAATGCTAAACCATTCCAAACACTTTACAGGCTTGTTGTCGTATTCACACGTAAGTAAACCACCTTAATTTACTTTAGAAAATTAAACATCTACTATGTAAAATGATCTTAACATACCAATTTTGAACAATATTTTTAAAGATTTTAAAAATCAATTTTGAAAAATCAATCAGTACACTTTCTATAAAATAGGTTTTACACCAAAAACAAGTATACAGTGCAATTTTTCAGGTACTATTTGTCATGCAAAACAAATCCTAGAAATTCATATTTTCAACCCAATCGTTAGAGTGATTTTCGAAAAAATTATTATTATTCCAAAACATCAATCATTGGTAAACCACTCTTAATTTTAGGGCTAGAATCACAATAAAAAAGGTCAGACAGATAGAATAAATAACCCACATTTTTTTTGTTGGGCCTCTCATTATCTTGAGATGGATTTTTTTAAAGATTGCAATATTTTCTTTTGAACTTTAACCCCTTTTATCTCAAAACGTAATTTTTACTTATAGGCCCTTTTATATTTACTACCTCAATTTTATTTAATGAAAAACCACATTGAACTACCACAAAACGCTACTCACCTTCAACAGCCTTTACTTCTTGATTCGTTGGCAATTTCGGAACAGCATTGCCCAAGGCAACGTAAATGTTCTTTCGTACAAAGGCAATATCATGCGTTGTAACATCTTCTGCATGATGTTTTCCCAACTCGAAACGTATGAGTTTCGATTGTCTTCCACATAAACTTTCCTTGGATTTTCGCTTTACACTATTGCTTATAACTTGTTGATTTATATTTTTCACCACTTTGTGATTCTGATTTGTATCACCATCGATTATAACATTACCTTATATGTTGCCCATGCACACTTTTGCTCATCACTTTTTGTTTTTACATCTCTAGCGAACTTTACCATCTGTAGCAGTATGAGCCATTGAAAATTTGTTACTTTCTATGACAACAATTTTCATCCGTTCTTTCACTTCACATAAACGAACCTTCCATGTTTCAATCACTGGAACACTACAAGAAGTGATTTGTATAGTTTGGATGTACAACCTTGTCTCATAACTGATATAAGTGGCCCAACTGTAGTGTTTATGTAAAATTTTTACGTGGCCAATTGTAATGTGGGATTAAAGCTACCAATTTTAAACGCAGATCAAAACATATTTACTTGGCCCAATTGTGATGTGCCTGAATAAATTGTTTCTCTGTTTCGAACACATGTCTTATCTTCACCCCCATTGTTTTACACTTTAAACATAGGGTTTCATAACAACTACATACATTTCACTATTAAAGTCAAATATATACAATAATGTTATAAACACCAAAGGAATGATTTAACGTTAGTCATTTGTAAAAAAATTAAATTTAATTCCTCTTTGCTACTCTATCAAGTGTTTGTAAAAATGGTAACTCCTCCTCATTCAAATATGTTCTTGTTTTTAATTTATACGGAAAAAATGTATTTGTTCTAATAATTTTTAGTAAGTGTAGCCTGTCTGCGCCACCATCTGAAGTATTCGTGCAATCTTCTTATAAATGAGGTCCACATATTCAGAACACAGACGTATTTGTTATAATGTTTGAATTTGTTTTCTTTTGAAAGAATAGAAAATTATTTTACCCTAGTGTCTCACAAACTATAACCTTTAATTCCCAACAACCTTCTTTAATTGTTTTACGAAATATTTTTTTTCATTTTGTTCTATTTGATTCTTTGTTCGAAATTCTTTTTGTAATTGGCATTCCCTTTCACTAGAATCAAAACATAATGTGTCATATCAAAAACTCATATTGATTCAATTTGGAGATAACATATTGAAAAAAATATTATTCTTGAACTTTCATTACCTCTATTACCTTTGAATTTGATGTAACCTACTAACTGTAGAGTCACAATGAACGACTACCTCTTCATTATAACTACTACCTCTGAAGTTATGTTTAACTACTACCTCTGAAATCATATTGATCTACTACCTCTGCAGATAGATTGAACTATTACTTCTGAACTCAGCTTAAACTATTACCTCTGCAATGATGTTGAACTAGTACCTATCTAGTTATATTGAACAACTTCTTTTGCAGATATATTGCACTATTACCTCTGCAGTTATATTTAACTACTACCTCTGAAATTATATTGATCTACTATCTATGCAGATAGATTGAACTATTACTTCTGAGCTCAGATTAAACTATTACCTCTGCAACCATATTGAACTAATACCTTTCTAGTTAAATTGAACAATTTCTTTTTCAGATATATTGAACAATTATATATGCAGTAAGGTTGAACTATTACCTCTGATCTCAGATTTAACTATTAACTCTGCACTCAGATTGAATTATTGCCTCTAAGCTCAGATTGAACTCTTGAGAGAGTATACTTTTACCTCTCCAGTCATATTGAACACTAGTCTTTACAGTTACATTAAAATATTATTTGTACATTCAGTTTTAACTGTCACCTATGAATTTTTATATGATAAAATACGCTTGCGGAAATTTCCTCCTATTTTATAAGCAGTAAACTAATAACACTTATTGGTTTCCTTATCTATTTATCTATGATTATATAATTTCTAAATCACCACTAAAACTTCAAAATACTATCAATGGTAGAACTCTAGTAGTTCATGTATTATTTATATATTTGAGGATAGTATAAGTTATTTAATGTGAATAAATCAGATATTACCCGTGTCTTTGTATTGAATGCTGAAATAGACTTACTGCACAAAACTACGACTTGAGTCTATTGTAATTCTAAAATCAAAATACCAAGTGTTGAGACATGCTTATATATATTACCACTGTTAACAGTTTAAACTAGAGACAGTTAAATCTTATCAAAGGAATTTTTTGCCAAGACACTGCTGTCCATCTCTAAATAGACAGCTTAGTATCAAACGTTTACACAAAGTAGACTGGATACAATACCTGTCGGGAACTCAGGATTGTACATGCATGACCTTTGTGGTGCCCATTGAGATTTGCAAGAAAAAGTAGGTATGCTACCACTCTGGAGTGTGATCATGTTGTGCGGCTTCAGATGTGACTGAACTCCCGAAAACAATAAAGCCATTTTATGGTCACCACTTCAAAGTTCAGGGTATAGGTTAGTTTTAAATCATCCTCCCCCTCCCCCACTAGTTATATATATATATATATATAAGTGTCCGTGAACTTTTGATATTCCTGGATCTACAAACACTCCGTATTTTGGGTTGTATGAGTAATCCTTGCCACATTTCCTATTCAGAAAGGTTAACATATGGTTTTTCAAAGTAAAAGGTATGGTTGTTATTGCTTAATAAAATAAAAGTTTATACCAGCCACTTTAGGATCTTTGCAAGTGGAATAGTTTTCACCACAGATCAAAACTGCAAGATATTTAGGTGCGTTTGTACCATTTCAACAGAAAGTTAATTTATTAAAATATTCTAGTATGTACTTCAATTTTTTTTAAATAATACAAGTACGAAGAAAATTTAAATATAAGTTAAAATAAACTGCTACCTATCACTTTAAATGATACTCATTGATCCCCCCCCCCCNAAAACAATGAAACACTTAAGCCATACTAAGGACAAAATAAAAGTCAATTAGTGGGGACAAAGCAAACGTGATTATAGCCCCTCCTGCTTGGTGGTTAGATTGGTTTGATTTGGGGTAAAAGCTTCACAGAAAATATGTATTGGTTTGCTCGATTATTAAAAAAACCCATCATTTTTGACACTATGGTCGTATATTCACTGACAGATATTGTGAGTCATATATGAAGGTAATATCACTGATAACATGGAATTCTGCCGATGCCAGTACCGAGGTGTATTTTTTAACGCTTTCAGTATTAAAGCACGAAGACAAATAATACAGGTTTTTTTTAATCTCTCTGCCCAAACTTAAGCCACAGAATCTGAAGATAGAAAGAATAGAAAAGTACTAAAATATGTCCTGAAAAGTAATCTCTTATTACTAAATAAAAGTTGATGTTAGATTACTAAATAAAAGTTGATGTTAGATGCAACGACGCCACCAGGAGTATGCAGCTTTAATTACGTACCTGTACAGCAAGTTGCATATCACTAGGTGGACAGAAGTGCCCGGCCGCGAGCGACGTGATCGAAGGATGAACCTGCGTCAAATGCAACCGTCGGATAATGCTGTGACCAAGTCGACACATGATGTTCCCACATGGTTATTTAAAACTTTTTTAACACGTACGTACTTACAGCTACGCATTCTCGACGTTGTTTCACCTAGCCTCAACTTACATTTAATAATACAAGATTACTATTTTTATGGACAATATTTAATGTGTTTCCCGATTATTTCTCCCCACCTATGCTGTGGTATACGTTTGGGAAGAGAGCTTAGAAACATCCTATATAATGTACCGACACACTGGTCCCACCATTATGTTAGCCATGCCTATAAGTGATGGGTTGTTGCACTTTGTGATTGTGGAAGGTTGAATACCTCCCCACCAACATCGCTAATGTTTACACTCTAAGTAGATATTTATCTGACTTATTAATCCTCATCTTTTCTCTTTTTGTGAGCTTGAAGTAAATAATTAATAGAAGATACTGAGACTTCTCCCTCAGTCACACCATACTACTACTTCTTTCATATTATATGAAAACTATTTTTTAAATTTAGATTAATCATAATTTTATATGTATTATGTCAATTTGTTAGCGTGTTATCTCTCTTCGTTCTGGAAGTATGTGTAACACCATCTATGAAGGGGTAGGGAAGGAGATAAAAACCTTATCTACACATTGTAAAGTTAATGTGGTCTATAAATAGAACAAAATCATGATAGTAATATATTCAGTTATTTATATAATAAGTTAGAGACAAACGAGCATAAAACCCACCTCTTGTTTTTAGATTAGGCTTGCAAGTAGCAAGTTCACGCAATGTAGTCATTACAAATCTATGTTTGTAATTATATAAGACTGATCATTAATAAAAAAAATAGTAGAGTTATATTTTAAAACTCAACTAATTTGAACTAGCTATGTAATGTTATACAAAATTAGATAAAATATAACTAAGGTATAGCAAAAACATTTAATATGTATAGTTTATATTGATATATTTGATCATTACTGAGCAAATTACAAATTTAAAACTTTGTTCACATATTATAAATATTTAACTTGCTACATCTTATATGCTAGAATAAATTTTAACATTTTATATATTCAAGAAGAAAATTATAGGAGCCGAAGGAGGAGGAATAGGATGGATAGGTTGCATTAGCGGTTTACTTTCAATAACAAAGCATTGGCAGTCCAAGTTTATTAACAAATAAATTGACCTTTCGTGAGAAAACCTAATAGTAATAATAGTTATAAATATAGTACCCTTCCTCGGTGGCGTAGTTAGCTAACGTTCTAGTCGTGTTGAGCTTGACTGCCGAGGACGGTGAGATCAAGGTTCGAATCTCGGTCGGGTGAACTGGGGCTGGTTTTTCCTAAATAACTTTCCCACTCTCCCTCCACGCAAATGCGGGTTCACTACCTCTAAACTAAACCTACCCAGTTCCTAATTCATTAGCGTAATTAGTACTTAAGCGTATATTCTGAACGGATATTAGGGCGCAGTGCTAAATAAAATACAATTATTGTAAAAATTGGAATTTTATTTCATTAACACTGACCAACAAAAAGCAGAACAAATAAAGTTTTACGCCTTATAACTTGTGATGTGTAATTAGTTTAAATAAATTAGGTGTTTACCAATATAATTAGTAATGTCTCAAGCATTTTTTTAAGACAAGGTAAATATGCACAACACAGTAAGAATTAGGTAGTATAAAGCAATTATAAAATATAGATATAGTTATTTTATTACTGTAAGCCCTAAAACATTTTACAATATTATTAGATTTATTTTATTTCTATTGATACTGCCAAAAAATACAGACTAAAATCACATAGCTTGACTCATGAATATGTGACAGTAGTTTTAGTAAAAGGCCACAAATATCAAACCCTGTATTTCCTGCCTTAGCCCTACTATATCGTATAAGCTATGTGCTGAGCTAGCACCATGTTAAGAAAGTACAAATTATTTTAACGAACTAAAAACTATTCTATTCGTTCATTTCCCAACCCGTACTTTGTGTCTAATCCTAATTGACTTATACTTAATAGTTATAGTGTCAACAACTAAACCCCATTTATTTAAAAAAAGGACTAACTCTTTTCAGAATATATTTATTATTACTGGAAAAATACTTTTTTTTAAAACCTATAGTAGTAATTATTAATCGTTATCTTGCATCTAAGGCCTTAGAGCTTTGATAAATGTGTTGAAAATGTTTTATAACAAAAAAAGTAGTTATTACCATAGTTCCCTAGCAATATTTTTTCCCAAGCCACGCTCAGTTAATCCATGAGATACATTGTTTATTTTTGGTTCTACCCGTTTGCAACATCTTACTATCCATCTGATTTAGCCACATATTTACTTTAAGGTGTGAAGAATGAATAAGCTACAATTTAGAGAAGTGTACCCCCATTCTCTCGGAGAGAGAGTGGGAAAATATAGAGAGGGAAAACCAACTCATTATACCATGCAGGGATTCTAACCTCAACCTTGGCTTCACTAGCAAGCCAAGAAAGAGATGAGAGTGATGCTTGTATTTGCGTACCTACTGGTATAGATAGAAATACATTAGTTCTTAAACATATTCTTAACTTATCTAAAATAATTAAAAGCTTGTAGCCATAACCTTAATATACAATATTTAAAAAAGAACAAGCCCACTTTCATAATAATACACTCTATGATATTCCACCAAATGAGCCTTTGACTTTAAATATTATATCTTTTGTGTGTTAAACACATTACATATATATATAGTAAAATATATAACTATTTATTTGCCATTGACCGGTAATATTTGCTAGGTATGTAACCCTCATATAGGTTGGCACGCAGTAAAGGGCGTTAGTCTCATCTGGTCTGGTTTGGTGGTAACGGGAAGATTGTGTATTGAATACAAGAGTCCAGCACCTTGGCTATGTCTGTAATGTATCTTCCTTCTGGGCTAATGGTCCCGGGTTCGATTCCCAGAATGATATAAAATATATATTATTGTTGAAACTGTGATTGATAAATGTCTCGAAGAGTGTTTGTGGTGTCTGTTATAGAATTAAATCAGTTTAGAAGCTGTGTGCTGATATAATGAATACTTTCAGAAAATTCTCGTTAACTCCCCCAAGTAGGAGTATAGTCTTATCCCAAAACAGTGTATTGATCTATTTTTACCTCATTGTTTTACCTCTTTCCTTTTACGCAAACGTGGGTAAGTGGTTGACAAAACAATGTTATGTAATAGCTAAGTATCGATTGACAGTAATACACAGGCTATTGTAGTGTGTATATTAATCTAGTATCACAATATGAATCGATATGAGCGTGATGCCAAGACCACAAAAATAGGTCATATCAATTATGTAGTTCGATTAATTTATTTTTTGATTATTTGATGGATGGGAATTTATGAATTGTTTGTTGGAAATTGATCACTGGTCTAGTTATATTCCGCCTAATACGCTCTAAGACAACGACACATTTCTTATTTGTTCCCCCCTCAAATTAAATAATATCCGCTTCGGTAGCCATAGTCTAATGTGCTACACATTCAGTAGACTAGACTGCCGATGACGGGGAGAATCAAGTTTCAAATCTCACTCATTTGTACTGAAGGTGGTCTTTCCAAAAGGGTTTTCCACTCTCCCTCCACGAAAATGCGAGGGTACACTTCATATATATAGACTTCATAATCTCTAAAACCATTAACATAATTAGTACATAAGCGTAACCCGAACGTGTATTAAGACGTGGTGCTAAAAAAGATCTACTTATCTATGTAGGCCTGTATATTTATTTGTGATATTTATCGTGCTTTTTCTGAATCATTTGATTATATAAACTCATAAGCCAACATAATTATACAATAGATACAACACACAATCCATGAAAAGTCAATTTATCAGTGTAAAAGAGGTATCATAAGTTCCTCAACTGTGTGTAGTATCGGGAATCGAACAATAAACCCTTAACGCAATTCGTGAACACATCTCTGACTGAGCTAAGACCTCAGGAAGAAGTATTGTTTTTATGAGTTTTGTGACAAATTATGTGATAGAACACTATAACTTGATTTTCTTACAAATTGACGCTTGATGAACCTATTAGAAACTACAAACTTTTTAATTGTGATCAACATTGATATTATTTTACTAATTATTGGTATTGTTTTATGGATATTGATAATATCAATCAAAATTAATATCTGAAGGTTACATGATTTTATGTATGAATATGTGAAACTATTTCTAGTAACTTTTTATAGTCAAAAAAGACCCTTCCGTTGAAAACAGGGGTGTACAAGCTATATTAAATGGATTTTGAACCTTTGTCGAGCGGTTTTACTAATGAATCAAACTCTAATAATGTTTGAAATTTTAAAGAAAATATATTTATTTTTACTATTTTAAATTGACATATTATTTCCCTAAAACATTTAATCACCACCACACACCTGGAAGCTCTACAAATTCTAAAATATAAAGAATTCTCAAAAAGAATGGAATGAGATCTTAACGATCTAGAGAAAATAATAAAACTCTTTCATTTTTCATTGATGAGTATTGGATTTTCCGTTTATTTTCTAGAATATTGATTACTGAAATAATGTGCATTTTAAGGGAATAAATTAAAACGGACATTAAGACACACTGATAAAAAAATACATTTATTTATATTTTTAGCTTTCTCCGAAGAAACAGTTCACATGGTTTTTAGACACTAGCGTCCCTTTCCTTCCTCCCTACCTATTTCTAAGAGTCAAGATAGTTTCATTCACTTATTTTCATTTATAATTCCCCGCCGTCAATCGGTTTTCATAAGTTAAATAGTTTAATTCACAGTATTGTCGTTAAAAAGTTATCACTATTTTTTTTATCACTACGTCTTACTAACTATCTAGGTTTTACGCATATATGATCATTACCATAATCACTCTAATGGGCTGGAGATGATAAAGGAAGATTATTAGAGGTAATATAACCGTATTTGCGTTGAAGGAGGGCAAAAAACCATTCAGAGAGTAAAACCTCACTAGGCCCAACCAGAATTCGAACACTGATCATCCTACCATCAATCGGTCAATCTAACAAGAGAGTGACACCTTGTACCGTTTGTCTACTGAAGAGGGTAGCACCACTTTTCATTATTATCTTATTTGTTTGAATTATAGGCCTACCAATTAATTTGATAATAGGGCCCATGCTGGCTTTAAATCGTTATAATAAATGTAGGTTATGTATTAATAAGTCATTTGCGTGGGTGAGGATTCAGCGAATACTAGTCCCATAATGGACAGATATATTAGTGGTACATCTAGCCACTGGTGGCCAAGTACGTATTAGGCCACAATGCCACTGATAGTAGTGCGTTTGCTGCCCCTGTTCATTATGCAACAGTTCGGACACGGTCCGAGTCCCCAGTGGTCTGCCCTTGAATAATAGAACTCGGCGGACCGGCCGCGGCAAATATTAACGTTGAGTGATTGAGCGCTGTTATTATACTAGCGGGACATGAATAAACTATGTCCTCACACCTGCCGCTATCGCAGTGATCTTGTTTTTATAAAAGAGGTTTATGAATAAATGATGTCACTAAACCAGTCAACCTATCTCGACATCTTTAGGAGGAGATTCTAAATACTTGAGTATTACTATGTACCTATATCATTCGCTTTCCTACTTTCGCTGTCATCCTATTTGGAGGTTTATTAATATATTAATGTTCTTTCTCCTAGATTGCTCACTATCCTACTCTTTCTCTCTTCTTACCTAGGGGATTATATATGACTATGATAGGTCCTTAGAGCATCCGCTATTAAGCTTATCCACTCATCTTATACATAACTATCCTGTCATCAATATATAGAGGGCTATAAATATATGGGTATACTATGTCCATAAAACGGATGAAATAGGAACTTCCTTCTAACTACTTTATAGTTGTCAACACTTTAATAACTCTTTCAAAATGAACGCTGATAACATAGGATTGTGCATTTTGAGTGTGTTCACAGGTGCTATTAGCCCAAATCCTCACACGTGCTTATTGACCTTGACTTTTATATTTTGTGGAAGAAATAAATACTCTGCTCTTTAGAAATATCGTTTTTCCCCTTGATAATGCAATGAGCCTTTTAATAAATCTTGTACTAGCTAATAATTATCTTCGATGATTAATATATTTTGAATGGATAAATTGTTAATCTTAATATTCTAATCTTTTGCAAATCTTATATTAGGTTAAAACCAAGTGATGTTTTGAATGGAGAAATTGTTTCTTATCCATCCTGTCATTTCAACATTCTGCTTTAAATATGAGAGCAAACTTCTGGAATCTTAACCACATCTTCGTGGCGGTAGTATAAGTTACGTCATGTTGAAAACTACCTGCTAGCATCACACCAAAATCTTCAGTCCAAAATATCCTTTGAAACATTTGCCGCAATAATAAATTGTGACACCTTTAAACCGTTGATTAGTCAGAATTCTGTATTTTACTACGTTATTAATTTACTTAACAAAACATGCAAAGTAAAAATGTATATATTTCAATGTCAGTCATTAACTTTATAAAAATTGATTAAAAACACATTGTACTCATGAGAGCAATTAGAAGTTTGAAATTATCATTATTGGAATATTTATTAATGATTTCATTTAAAGCTTATTATGATTGAGTAGTAAATTTTTCTCCATATACAATCCTTTAGAATTATCTACCCAAATATAAATACATTGACTTTATCATATTTCAATATAATGACATTATCTGTCAAAATTCTATCATTTACACATGTAAAAACTAAATAAAAGATAAAAAAAAAATTAACAACTGAAAAATAATTTAAACAGGTTTATCTTAACTTTTTAAAAGCATACGCATTCAATTTTAAACAGCAATAAATTAAATTGCAGTCAGTCTATTAAATAAGAAATATTCTAGAATATTATAGTCAAACTTTTAAACTTTTCTTCGAAACCAATGTGTATATGTTATTCCATTCTAATAATGTCACCGACTGACATTAAAACATCATTATAAACATATAGGATATGCTATTTTATATGATGAGTAGCGAAACGCTCTGAATTAAAAAACATTAAATATAAATAGTACGGAACTCCGCAAGGACTTTCTCCCTTTATTGTTTGAAAATGGAGATATTTACTCAAAACTCGTGATATATGTGAAATGAAATAATATACACTAGCAAATCTATACACTAGCAAATCTAAGCATAAATTGCACTATACTTATGTAAAACATTTTTTGAGTCATGCCAGGGTTCCATCCTCGGTCCGGCACAGATTTATCTGATTACCAAACCTTTCCTTCACCTCTGACAAGGCATCTTGTGAACGTGGAGAATGCCAGGCGACCACCATGGTTCGGATTCTACGTTAAGCTGTAGGTTCTCCATTTCATTTCACAATCACCCTACCATTACACATTAGCGTAAGTACTTATATTATTATTATTAGCACCGCGTCTTACTACCCGTTCGGGTTGTACGCACTTACGCTAATGTGTAAATGGTAGGGTGATTGTGAGAATTAACGTGGAATCCGAACCACGGTGGAGGCCTGGCTTTCCTCACATTCACAAGATGTCTTGTCAGAGGTGAAGGAAGGGTTTGGTAGTCAGATAAAAGTGCTTATAACCCGAACGGCTAGTAAGACGTGGTGCTAATAATAGTAATAATAATAATAATAATAATAATAATAATAATACACTTTGAGTCATGGTTTTAAATTTTATATTTTTATTTTTAAAGAATAAATATCCTCATTTGTGTGTTTAGAACGATAGAATATCAATATTGGGTTCACAAGGGTCAATACTTCGTATTAAAATTTCGACTTTCGGTTAAAATTTTTGACATTTTATTAGGTGTTGCACATTTTAGTGTCATCACATTGGTATTAAATTCCTCATTTATAAACTTAGACAAATAAAAAATATGTAAATATTGACTATCGAGTCCAAAATAGATATATATCATTGTTGTACAAACATTTTTCCTAAAAGATTTAAGGAAAAATAACATAAAATTTTTGAGAGACTTACTTATATTTAATTACTCTATGGCATTGGATAATTATTGCGTTTAAACCTAAGTATATCTCTTTACAACTAAAGCTTACAAAATTGTGTCAATATATTTTCCAATATCTCAGAAACTGTTGGTTTTATAAAATAATATTTCATATACAAGTTTTTTAATTTTAATAGTAATAAAATTTTGCATTGATAAGTTATTAATATCCCAAATATTTGCGAAGATATGGAAATTTCCTCTTTTGTAAAGTACCCTAAAAGTCATTTTCATGGGAAAATGAGAATATCCAGTTTATTTATAATCTTAATCAACGCCTAGATACGAATTTTAATCAAAATCATTAGAGCCTATTTTGAGAAAATCGATATTTTCCCTTATCGCCCTTTATTAAACGTCTCTTAATTTCAAGTTTAAACAGACACACAGACAGAAGGCATTGCAAATACAAATTTTTAGGGTTTTTGGGTTCATGAAACGTAGACATCCATCAATATTTCAAGCTAGATTTTTTTTTTAATTTTTCTATTCGAAAAGTAAAAACATAGATATTTGCGTGTAACTTGAATATTATTGGTTTTATAAAAATATGTCCCGATTAAATATTTGTATTATAAATAGATAAATCTATGATAAAAAATTATAATCCATGCGTCAGACTGGAGCCTTTAAAGTCGTTTGGCCGTAATATTGAGAGTGGCCATTTTGTTTGGAATATTTATAAAGGTTTAGAAATTAAATTTAATCAAAATCGTTCGAGACAATTTTGAGGAATCGGCTTTTTCTTTTTTTGCCCTTCAGTAAACTACCCTTAATTTTAAGGTTAGATATCCAATTCTAAAAACCCCTAGAAACAACCCTATGAAAATCAAGTCTTAGCCCACTCGGTAAAATAGTCTAAGCTTTAGTTGGAGGTATAGACAGATAGACAAACAGACAGACAGACAAACAGACAGACAGAAATTCAAAAACAACTTTTTCAGATTTTGGGGGTCGTGAAACGTCGAGATTCATCAAAACCTCGAGTTCGATTTTGTTGACGATCACAAAACAGTGCGCACTTTTAAAACTGATTATAATAATAATTTTATAGAATAAATACTTAACATGCATCCAAACGCAAAAATTTAACTGTCCCTTGAATATTTCTATTTCAGAAAATATAAAAATACATATTTAACATAACAAATCATAATTAAAGTTTACAATATTTATTTCTTATTTGTCTAATTTGGTACCTTATGTAAAAACTTAGAATTGAAG
Source organism: Timema douglasi (assembly GCA_901482245.1). Taxonomy (NCBI): domain Eukaryota; kingdom Metazoa; phylum Arthropoda; class Insecta; order Phasmatodea; family Timematidae; genus Timema; species Timema douglasi. Next base: position 15,143 of record CABEEJ010008368.1, read on the forward strand.
AACACAACTAAAGGAATAAAAATGCAAAGGAGTAAAAATATAGTATGGTCATGAATTGTGTGGAAATTTTCTTTGAATGTAGGATCTATTTTAAGTTTATATATTATGCAGGACTTCACAGAAAGTTAAAAATTTATGAACACAGGCCTATGCATCAAAAAATACTCAAAATAAAAATACGTTTGGTTATAAATCAAGATACCTTCCATTTATTTAAAAAAAATTATAAAAAACACACTTCAATGTGACTCTTCCAAATGACACAAATATTGCATCATATTCACAATTTTACTAACTATATTGATTTTTTGAAAATTATATTTTAAGGACAGGTCATATTTATGCGATTTATAAATATTTTGAAAAAAAAAATATTTATCTTCAGATTTATTAAATTTCCTTAACTACCTTATGTCACAAATATAATAAAAAGACTAAGCGGTTCTTAATTAACTGGAAATTAAATAGAGTCAACGAATCATTGACACTTCCACTTCTGAGCGTCCACTAGGCTGATGAGGTGGGGTGCCGTGGTGGGTGAGGTATGGCGCATAGTTTACAAGAAGAGGACCGTCCACTATAACGCGGTGTGGTGCGAGTCAGTTGTCTCCCCACTTTTCTGGCCCAGTATGACAGTCTTTGTGCAGGGTTTTAGCATCACGAGTATTCGTGGACCCAGTGATGAATAGTGACGAGGAAGTGATTATTGCCCTGCAGAGATGAAGGCAGCAGAGGATGAGAAAACACGAAAACGGAAGATGGGTTTTCACGAAATTATATAAAAAGACTTATCATCAGAGAAAACCCTCAGATCACAGTAAAACATCAAATTAAGATGGTCTGAAATATTTGTCGTACCTTAAACCGCAGTAAAACACCAACTTAAAATTGTCTGAGCTATATCTCATACCTCAGACAACAGACACCTTTTCCCAAATTTACTTCTGTTTACCGGACTGTAGTTCGAAAAAATTCAAAACTAATGAACACCTGTGGACAAGATTGCTGATCTGTTGATAACGTATCACGTGGTTAATTATGAATCTTTCCGAGGTTATTCGAATATTCTCGAGTTCGATGAGTTCCGATCCGCTCTCCCGTCCATTAGATCGGTATTATGGAACGGAGCGGTGCGGCGCAGCGCGGGGCCGACCTCCACAAGTCTCAGACTTTTTCCAGAGCGCCTCTGACACGCTCCTCTTCTCACTACCACCATAATGGACGGGTTCAAGAGGCTCCATTCATTTACATGCGTTTTGTTGGGGCTATTTTGCTCCACGCCTCTCCTCCCCTCCGACCTAGTGAACACTCAGCTTTAAACGAAAGAACATTTGAAGCAGTCTAATTTCTCAAATTAACTATGATGGTTACAAAGGTAGGGGCAATTGAACCAATAAAAGATTATGATGCAGAAAAACTGTCTGGAAATCTTATATACTGGGCAAGGCAACCAATAATTTTCAGTATAAGCATCTAATGTATTATTCTGAATAATTGTTAAGAAAGCTGATGGATTTCACGATTTAATTCATTTTGACAGTAAATGGAAATATTTTATTTTTTGTTTCTCTCTTTTAAATGTAATTATCTAATATTAGGATAAGGAAGTAAAATATAACTTGAAAAAATGTATTCACAAAAAATAGATAGTGGAGGGGAAAGTCAGAGCAAAAAATTTGTATGGTAACCGGTACTTTCAAGATAAATTTAAACATAAACCTGCTTGTCACCATCAATCCTAAATACTGTGATGCTAACACCATAGACCGTGTGACCAATGTTGCGTGTTTAATTTAATATCCTGCAAGCTTTTACTTTAAATAAAATATATTAAACAATTTTTAAATGATCTAGCTTACATTAATAATTATTTTTAAATAATATTGAGTTAGGGTTAAGCTTTATTCTCTCCTTTATTAATAGTTTGAATGGATAGCTTTTCAAACTATATCAAAATTTCAATCCAATCTAACATTAAAACTTTGATGGAAAAATAAATAAAATAGGTTACTGTAAACTGAGTATAAAAGATTAAATTTTCCTACGCCACAAGCTATACTTCCACGCCAGTTCTTCCCACTTCAACCATTATTATCTTACCTCACCATCTCTACTAATTCAACAAATGTATTGCCCCACCAGATCACCTGTCCTACCAGCTCTATTACTCTACTAGGTATCCTAACCTACCAGCTCTCCTGCCCTACCAGTTCTTCTACCCTACCAGCTATACTAACCCCCCACAACCACCACCTTGGCCTTTCAACTAAGCTCCCCTACCTACTAACTCTCCTTCCGTACCAGATATCCTACCCTACCTTTTACCAGCTCTCCTACTCTATTAGCTACCCTACTCTACCAAATTTCATACCCTACCAACCTACCAACAGTATTATCCTAATTAAATTAATCATTTCTAATGTTCGTTTCAACTCATACCCTACTATTAGCTTGATCCGACACATATTCTCAACGTTCTGTTCATATTTTAAAACAGAATTATATATTCTAGAAATAATTTTCTATTTTTGTCTTGCACAGTTACAATCTTATAAGCTTAAACCGTTAAAGTCAAACACATGACAATCTATCATTATAGCTGAAATATTAAGGCAATGATTTTCCTGTAATTAAATATGCTAGTACTAAAAAATATACTCTATCAAAAAAATGTAATTAAATGTTTTACTTGGTGTTGGATTTTTACTCTGAATTCTTTGAAAATACCGTTGGCTTATAAAACCATGGGAAAATAATAAAATAGCCCGAGGAAAAACTGTAAAGGAGGAATGGGTATGTGGGAATGACACGGAGAGAGATAAAGAGAGAGGGGAATAATGTTTATACGAAGAGGAGGGATTTATTTATGTCAGCCAGGAGGTATTTAACATGCATTCTGTGTACGTTAGATCTGTTTTAATTGTGGTAAAGTTTCCTGTTTATTAAACACGTATGGCTCAGTGCAAAGCCGCAAATGAATACAACAGCAAAAAGTGATGATGTACAAACAATGTGTCTTTCCCAGCCCTTCCGTGTTAGATTTCCCGCCTCGTATGGCTGGAACCGTATTTCAGCGGTAGAGCGTAATTTGTATTTACATGTCATTAACACGTGCCATTATTCTAGCTAGGAGTGAACATTCGTTGGAAATGTATTCGGTTAAACTGACTCCCACGTACAGATTTTATTTATATCACCACGTCTGACCATATGTTCAGGTTATAAACATATATGATTAGTCTAATGGCGTAGGGGGTGAAGAATCAAACATTTTAGAAATAATCTACCCGAATTTTGGTGGGAGAAAAGTGGGAAACCATTTAGGAAAACCACCCTGAGAGATCCAACCAGGATTCAAACCCCCCAACTCCCCGTCATCAGTGGGACAATCTAACACAATAATGACGCCCTAGACCATTCGGCCACTGTAGCGGGCTATGAAAAAATGATGATTGAATATGTGATACTGATAACAGGAGGAATAGATTGGTCACACCGAATAATCTCCTTGATAAACTTATGGATTAAAAGTTGCAAGGATTATTCGAGACTCATATCAGTGAGCACTTGAGGCTGAATTTCATGCTCGTTTATTCTGTTTCTTTACCATGGGAAGGTTTGTGTTTGAATCATCATCAGGTGGACTGAGATTTCCGAATACACTCTTTTAAATTATACCTTGCTGATCCATCCCTACCTTGCATTTGTTACTTTCTCTCGACCCCTCGGAGAAAGAAGTATTGTGATCGTCAAAAATATCGAACTTGGGATTTTGATAAATGTTTACGTTTCATGACCCACTGAAACCAAAAAAGGGATTTTTAAGAATTACGTATTTATGTCTGTCCGTCCGCCTGTATGTCTACACCTCGGGCTAGAGCTGAAACTATTTTACTGATTAGGTTAAAACTTGGTATCTGGGATTTCCATAAGATCATCCCAAGTAGTTTTTAGAATTAGATTTATAACCCTAAATTAAATGGTAGTTTACAGAAGGGCAAAAAGAGAAAAAATAGATTTTCTCGAAATTCGCTTTAACAATGTTGATTATATTTTGTATCTAGACACTGTTTAACATTATTAACAAGAAGTTCCCTTTAATTCTATTTTGAAAATGACTTAGGGGGTTCCTTAAATGGGGGATATTTTCAAATTTTGATCGTTTCTCAACAAATATTAGAGATACGAAATAACTTATCATTGTAAAGTTGTAGCTCTGTTAAAGATAAAAATATTTTATATGGAATATATTTTTATGGAACCAACTGTTTCTGAGCTATAAGCAAATATATATATATATATATATATACTGTTTAATTCAGGTCTTTGAAAATTAATTTGATTTCTATGTTCTTTGGTGGACAAAATAGTTTCTTTTTTCTCAATTGTTCTGTAACAAATGTTCCTAATGCCATAGAGTAAGTAACAGTGTATATTATTAAATCTATTATATTTGGTGTAATGTTTCTACAACAATATATTGACTTATTATTTCGTTTCACAAATCTTACGAGTTTTTAGTAAATGTATATTTTAAGATAAAAAAAGGGAGAAAGTCTGTGTGGTGCGCTGTACCATTTCCCCCCCCCCCCCCNCCCCCCACCAAGACTCTCTACTCGTTTGGGTTGTATTCGTATATCATATAATCCACTCCCACCCTTATTGTAGGAATGGAGAAGGTGAAATTTTGATGATATATAACATCATAAGCGTGGAGGAAGTGTGAGAAACCATTTAAAAAGATCACCCTTATACACCCAACTAATATGTGAATTCTGATCTTCCCATCATCGGTACCCCTGTTTATTGCGAGAGTGACGCCTTAGATCATGCAACCACTGAAGCGTGTCACATGTTAATAACGGGTCATTAAATTTCAAATTAATACACAACTTAACTAGGAGTATAATTTATTATTTATTAGTTCAGTACAACCATGTAGCTACTGTGAATATTTCAGCATTTCTGGTTGATCAGTAAGTTCAACATTTTATTTTTAACTAAGATTATTATTATTTTATATATTTTTATTTCATTGTATGAAACAATGCGAAAAATATCAAATTATCCATTTTTATACCGTTTTAATACACAGTTTAATGAACTGTAATAAAAATGTATGTCAACAAAACAACTCCGTTTTCTATCGTTTAAAAAATAATCTTTTAAAAGATATATTAATAAAACACCAAAATATTAATTTTTTTCTAAAAGGGTTCTACTTCCTGTTTTATTGTGGNTTTTTTGCTTTGGAACCCATCCTGTTAAACTTCCATCTTTATCATAACACATGCCATTGTATTGGTCACCGTCACCCGTAAATCCTTTACCTCTTTTGAACCATTCATGCAAGAGTAGATCTGAAGGGAAACATTTCCTCTTTTCTAGTCTTTCCGCTCAAACTTGCGGGAATATAATGCGATTTAGGTCGTATGTACACATAGTTTTTTTTTCTAGTCATTTTGATCATTAAATGAATGAAAAGTTTTATCATGAAATTTTGTCACAATGAAAATGAGCTGTGTGTTATATATATAGAAGTATTATTCAAATGCTATACGTGTATTTTAGAGCGACAAACTTTTTACGTACACATTTAAAATTAATATATTATTTCTTGACCCGCTTCGGAGGTCATTTGGTCTAAGGCATCACACTTACAATATACTTGATTGCTGATGACGAGGATATAGAGGTTCAAATCTTGGTTGGGTGTACTGAGGGTGGTTTTCCTATATGGCAGTCCGCTCTCTCTCTTTGTCTCTCTCCTCGCAGCTGCAGGTACACTTCCTATAAATTTCACCTTTTTCATCTTGATCACAACAGCGTAATTATTACATGCCAGTGTAGCCCCAACGGGTAGTTATATACATATATATATATATATATTTATTTATTTTGGCACGACGTATTATTTACTTAGCCCCAACGGGTAATAATATGTATATATTAGCACCATGTATTACTTACTAGTAGTAATAAATAGTGACGGGTAGTAATATATATATTTTTACTAGTATTAATTTATAGTAATGGGTGGTACTACCCGTTGGGGATATACTCGTATGTACTAGATATACATACACGCATTTATATAAATATTTATATTTTTTTTAATGTTTCTAATATTAATGTACATATTTATATGTATTTATTTACATAGGTTACTTATTGGGTTTGGTCGTATTAAATTGAACTGGTTCGCACTTGTTGTGAGTGTGTGACAAAGGCACCAGTCTCGTACGGTCTTGTTGGCCGATGGCTAAGATGGTTGAGGTTCGAATATGATTAAGTTCCATTAATAGAGATCACCAGTAGAATAGACGTAGTATGGCTACTTGGAATTATGTTGGTAAAAACAATATTTGTTTTTGTTTTTATTTAAAAAAACATTGACGTGGAGCCTGAAAATCTAATTGCATAAATTATAAAATTTACAGAAGTGGCTTTGAACCATTGGTTTGATTATCTTACCATTAATTAACCCTTATTTTACGTACACCAATAACTTATTTTAAAATATAAATATATCAGTTTATTAACTAAACTTTTCTCTCTAGTGGTTTTTAGGATTGCATCTTGCTAACTGTTCAGGTATTACGCATTTTTCTCTAGTTTTACTAATGATTTTTTATTTGAATGCTATATTCTAAGGGAAGTGTGCTAGATTCACTAAAACACTTTTTAATAAACTTATTTAATTTATTTATATATTAGCTACACAAATGAATGTCGTAAGCTTAAAATGTATAGAAAACTTTGGTTCATTAATATTTGAATGTAAATACTTGAACATTTAGTTTGTTTCAAAGAATATAGTTTTTTTCTTACATTAGATTTAAATTAGGTGAACTCCGAGGAAAAATATGCTTTCATTACTAAATTATTTTCGCATGCCCTTAATAAATATTTCACTAGAATACAGGTTGAAAACTACACTGCTATAGGAATAAGTTATTCTATTTTAAATTAAACAGTTGGTTGTATTTGTGGTTACACATTTATTATCTAATATTATTTATAAATAAATTTGGAATTTTGGTAATTGGGCCGTAAAATAAATATTTCTCTCGTACTATCATTACAAGTGCGGGATATTTATTAGCTCACAAGGGTGAACAAAACGACTAACGTCGGTTTCCGCTAGTGCACTTTATCAATGATGAAGAAGGTTGGGGTTCTGATCCTGTCTGGATGTACTGAAAGTGTATTTTCTTAAATCGTTTATCATTCTACATACCGCAAATTCATGTGTATTTAAAAAAAATTCAACATCAATTTTCCCTACCCTGTTAGTATAACTAAAATGAGTACTTCCCGGTTGAAAAGATACGAGGGAGGCTCAGGAAGGAAGGTAGGAGGGAAAGAGAAAATAACAACTAACATATATCCTATAGGTCAGTCAGATTCAGACGGGAGGAAACTTTTTGTGATGTTCACCAAAATTTACCAAAATAATTTTCAATCATGTGATCCGTATCTGTAACTTTTCATGAATGCTATTAATATGTACCTCTTTCAGTGGTCATTAATCTTAGGCGTCACGTTTGCAAAGGACTGGCTGCCGATGATGAGGATATCGGGGATTGAATCCCGGCTAGGTGTAATAAAGGTAGTTTTTCCTAAATGGTTATCAATTATACTCCCACGCAAATGCTAGTATACGCCTCTAGAGTCTACATTATTCATCCCTAACACATTAGCGTAACAAGTACATGTGTAAATAGCTCAAACAAGTAGTATAACGTGGTGCTAATAAATCATTATGTAAAAAACCATATAAATATTGACCTCAAAAAAGTATGGTTTTATTCCATGTAAGTTTATTCTTACCAAAACCCTACTTTACACAACCCTCCAGTAATGTGAAGTATCGCCCACATCCGAAACTGCAAAGTCTCGCCTTTGTGTGTGATTTTAGCCACTGGGAATATACACAGAGCACAACAATTTGGTCCCTTTGTGTTAACACACTATTGTGCCAAGAGCACGCGGCTCCAAGCACTCACTGGTTCTATTCATCCGCTCAACGGTAACAATCTAAAATTGAATTTTGGATTAAATTTGCCTCTGTATGATTCACGAAGAAGCAAGCTGTGGTCAAACGTGTACAGGGATCCCTGTTCAGCTCTTAAATAAAACATGTATTGGCATGTAGCTGACTATTTGGACTGAACAATAGAATAATCAGGAAAAGGCCATACTTTCTTTTGAGAATACATTTAATTTAAGATGGGATATTCAATCGTGCACTTAAGGTGGTGATGCAGGGAAAGCGAGAAAAGATAAGTATTTTTGCAATTCATTTTAATCAAATCATTTTTTTTTGGGCCAAAATAAATAAAATTTTGCTTCAGTACAAACATAGATTTTAATTTTCTTCACATGGTGATATTAACACTTCTTGAATAGCTTTAAGGGGTGTCTTGTAATTTTATGACAACTTTTTCTCTTAAAATATTTTTTTCATCTAATACCACCTTTCTCATTACAGATATTCAACAACTGTTGATACCACCATGTGATGAAAATTAAGCTTTATTTTTGTACTAAAAAATATTTAATCTATTTTTTCCTAAATAATGTTATACTATAAAAACGGGAAAAAAATACTCGCCTTATTTCAGGTCCCCTACTTACCCACTTTAATGATGAGCATTTCAACATGTCTTAAGAGCATGTTTCACCCATTGGATAACACCTCAATTAGGTGGGTAATACGGCTCAAACCATACGTCACGCAATGTATATCTCTGTTGCTTCCTTATATAAAACTGTGGAATTGAGTATAGTTATAACCTTTTACCATAATTATATAAATGTGACAAAACTGAAAAACAAAACCAATAAAATATTATTTTAAAACTATAAATTGATTAAATTAATACCAATTTTTATGTTGTAAAGTTAGGAATACAGAAAACTCCTCTATGCTTTATTTAGGACCAGGTATTACTACCCGTTTGGGTTATATTCCTATGCTCTAATTACACTAATGTGCTAGAAAATAGTAAAGTTGAATTTAGAGGAAATGTAGCCAAATCTGCAGTGCTATGTATTTTTTTAACACTAAATAAATAACGTTATTATGATGGAATAGTGGAAATTAATATGATAAAAATTAAAATTTAGACATCGCAAATGGGTTGTGTTGCATTAAATAAATTAGATTTATTAATTAAAATATTGTTGTGACCTTGCTCAACTACTCGGCTGAGATTCACGCCTTCCCCCCC
>CABEEJ010008369.1:0-24374 GCA_901482245.1 Timema douglasi
AGAGAGGGGTAGAGCATGACCGACCGCTTTCCTGAATGCAAGAGCGTTACATGTGGTAAATAAGGAGCAGAGGGGTGGTAACAATCGTTTCAGTGAATGCTGGAATTCATAATTTATTATTTTATGTGTTGTCTCATGAAATGCCCATTCCTTTTGTCAGTGAACTTAGACTGCCATTGCAACCAGCCTAAGCTCCTTTTCCTTTCAACCTTGCCTTCTATGATGTCCTGCAGAAGAAAGTTCGTCCTAAGTATTTGTCTTATCCAGTTCTATTTGTACAGAAGAAACATATCCAAAATGGTTCTCTTCTCGCCCAATCTTCTAAGGACTTCTTCATTTGTCACCTTGTTTGTCCACCTGATCTTCTCTAGTATTTTCCAGCACCACATTTCAATATCCCCAACTATTTTTTTTCCTTTTTTAAGAGTCTGATTTTCTGCTCCATACAGTGGAATGCTCCAAATGAAGCATTTCATCACTTTTTTCCTTAGTTACAAACTCAACTTGCTGGTCAGCATTAACCGCTAACTGGTATCAAAACCAAAAGGTTAAATATACAAATGCAATAAAAACCTTATAGTTTTACTTGTTAGTAGTGCAATAGATGACCATAAAACCAAGATGACAGCGTTAAAATGGAAGGACCTTCTAGTGAAACAGATTCAGGCAGACTTAATGTAACCTGATAGATTTGTCAGAGAGGGACAACTGAATGTTAAGAAATAGCAAAATATGTAGGCTAGACATATATTAACCTCCCTCCTTCCTTTAGCACACTAATTTTAGCCTACCTCACATCCCTTATCCACAGCAACCAATCGTAAGATAGCCATAGCTATCACTTTATGGTCAAAATGTTGGACACGAACAGAATCCTACTCATCAATGTCTCATTCGTCAGCAATATTACACTAGTAAAATGTTTATACACAATTGGGTTGAAGAGCCTTTATTAAAAGCAGCCAACTGTATTTGATGCTCTGGGAATGTTAAAATGCAGATCACCAGCAAATTAATGAATCATTACATTGTGGACACATAGAAGTATGCCCCCTCCACTTCCTTTCCCGCTAGAGCCCATACCAAAAAAAAACTGCACCCCCATGGTTAACACCATTGCAATGGGAATTTACTAACTGGCCAGACTAGAGAATAATTAAGGCTATCTACAACCTCACTGATAGAAGAAGGAACTCCTAAATTTGCTAATGTCTGTTTCTATATAAGAGAGAACTGCAGAGCTGTATGTATCCACAATATTCAAGATACCTTACAAACATAATCCATTTGGTTAAATGTATGAAGCTGCATGTGGCTAGTCCTCCTTAAGTTCTGCATTTAGTAACCTGGTGCAGTCAATTGTAGCAAAATCAGTGTTCAAGTTTTAAAAACCTTTGTTTACTTAATGGGAAATCAATATACACCCCTAGTTACCAAGCAGGACCAACAAAAATGCTTGCTACCGGTAATAATCTGGTTCACAAAGAAGATTTATTTTTTATCGGTAGACTTAACATAGGAATTATTCATACCTAACTTAAACTAATTAGTAGGGATGAGGATGTGTAGAGGTGAAAAAACATTAATATATTTTTTCAAATTCCATATTATTTTTTGAAATTACTAGTTATAAAATGTCACTAATACCCCCTATAGTGGTGATATAATGTAAATGGTGGTACCATTGCTAAAAAAAATTAATGGCAGGAAAAAAGGACTGGAGAGTATTGTGATGGTTGGTTTTGCACTGTTTTGTTTTCATCAGTTTTTGAAAATTGGGTTTAATGTTTGAAAGCACACAGCAAATCACTTTACACTTCAAGTTGACAATGCTGTTTAGTTTTTATGAGAGTCAGAGTTGAAGAGTCGATAGTGTTGCACGTGGCTGCAATATTAGTTTAGAGTTTTTCAAATTGTGCTCCGCGAAGCCCTTGGGCTTCATCGGTTATCTCAGGCTCGGTGAGGCAATTTTATAATATTCTTTATTTGGTTTTCACATTGTAAATACAATTGCCAATTTTTTAAAATCTTAATAAAGTATATTTGCCAAAGGTACAGCCAGAGCATGTAAGCTTTTCTGTTTGTTGTATGCTTTTATACATGAAAATTTAACTATTATTATTACTATCATTATTATTATTATTATCATCAGCACCACGTCTTACTACCCGTTCGGGTTATACGCACTTACGCTAATGTGTAGTGGTAGGGTGATTGTGAGATGAAATGGAGGACATACAGTTTAACGTGGAATCCGAACCACGGTGGAGCCCTAGCATTCTCCACATTCACAAGTTTTGTTTAATACACTTCTTGTCAGAGGTGAAGGAAGGGTTTGGTAATTAGATAAATCTGTTCCGGGACCGAGGATTGAACCCCGGACCCCCAGCACAGAAGTCCGACACCTTACCCTAGACCACCAGGTCACGCAACTGACATAATATATAATATCATAATATCAGTGTCAAAAATGCTATGAGAGCTGCAGCATGTAATTTTTCTGGTGCAAGGGCTCCTTTGATCTAAAAATTTTTGAGGACCTCTGGCTTAAGAGTGTAGAGAGAATAATTTGGGGAAATTTTTTTATGCTTGTGAGCATGAGAATTAAAACGTGCAAGCATACTTTTGGCTGGTCATCAAATTTATACAAACGGTAGGCAGTGTTGCCAATACAGCAAGAAATAAATATCTTCAATTTGTCTAATATTTTTAACGTTATTTCTGAATTGTTCCATACTTCACTACCTGCCTCCCCCATATTGGGAACCCCTGTTAGAGAACATATTGGACATCGTAAGGAATTTGCTTTACCCTCACCTGTCAAGTATAAAACTAAGGTATTGGTTGACACAATTAAATACATTATATTGTGTCTGAATTATGTAATCTGGATTTTAACACATCTTAACTCACTCCCAAAATGTTGATCTAATATCTTAATAATGTCTAAAGTGTTTGTGTGAGGAATGTGTTAAGTTGCCAAACACATATATTATAATCTGGGATAGAGCTTTGAAAGTAATTGTGCTTGTAGAAATATATATATAATGAAGTATTTACTATTTAGTTCATCATTAATCAATATTGGAAAGTTTCAGGCATTTGATATTAAAAGTCTCATCAACCATTCTGATGTACAGTGGGATTCCGCTATACACAGCAGATATGTTCCCAAGAATCACAGTGGATATCGAATTTGCGTAAAACGAGATTTTTTTAATATGTAAAAATAGGAGTTATGTTCCAGTTTATATGCTAAGTTGCAACTAACTCTTAATTACTACAACACTGATAAAAATTTTGCTTTGTTTATTAAGTGATAAAATAGCTCTTTAACAAAATCATAGCATTATATTGCATAAAAACATAGAGAAACCTCATGAAATTAAATAAAAATTATAATGGTTTTATTTATGATCATAACAAGCATACTGCTTATCAATTTTGTATAATTCCAGCGAAAGATTAGGGAGCTGTCTTCGTCTTGAAGCGAAATCAACACATGCTTAACTTCGCTCTTCACTTTAGAACTTCTCATTAAGTCAAGCGTTGTTTAAATAACAAATATTCATAGTTGATTCTATCATTTAAAAGGCCTGGGACATAACCTTTGCTGTGAATGTTTTAGGAGGATCTACTTTTTCCTGGGATCAAATCTGATTCTGCTGATATTTTCCATCATTGGGTGGCGATGATGTGCTTGAACAGGAGTGCAGAGCATTTTTAGAGACGATTTATGTTCACACGTGTTGTCATCCATCGATTGATCAATAAACCATGCAATTACCTTCTGCCAATGTGCCATTTTTCTTTAAAAATAAAATGGGAGTATGTGAATACACATTTAATGAAAGTGTGTACATCGAGATTTACCTGTATACACAACAGGAATATATATAATTTGTGGGAATGAACACAAGACATTCATAGCTTATTAAGTAAAGCATTTGTCAAAATCCGTTTATTATTAGTTAAACCAATTTCTATAGATAAGTGAATCAAATTAAGAAAATTGCTATTTTATTCATCATATAGTGAAGAGGTACGGTGAAGATACATTTTATTTCTTCTTTTTATTTTTTTATTTTGTAACCCACTAATATCTTACCCATAGCAATATGCTAGGTGAGCCTATCCTGTCTTCATAGTTAAAACACCACTCTTCTCACCTATATATAAATATACATTTAACAGAAAAGTGTTGTGCTGAAAATTTCTTACCTCATTAATTTATCAATACGTATTTTAAAACCACTATGTACTTACCTCCTGGCAACAGCTGTGGTGGTACGTGCTGTTCGTTTGCTATTGCCAGACTCCCTGTCTTTGTTAGCTGCTGCTATTGTGGTGCTTAGTTTACTGGTCTTCAATGGAGACAGTATATGCTGAGTCACCTGAAGAGATGGTGATTTTCTTAATGGCTGTGACCTAGCCCTCATGTGTGGTTTACCATCATCCAAACTATTTAACATATTTTTCAAACAATGGGGTTCAGATAAGTTAGTGTAAAAATATATTTATTTTTTGATTAGCATCGTATCACTACCTGTTCAGGTTATAAGCTTGTGAATGGGCTAGGCTATTGTGGTAAGGATAAGGAAGATTTATTTTGAGGAAGTGTACCCGCATTTGTGTGGATGGAGTGGAAAACCATCCTCAGTACACTCGACCAGGATTAAAACTCAGATCTCCCTGTCATTTGCAATCCAGTCTATTGCGAGTGTGTTGCCTTAAACCATTCAGCCACCAAAGCAGATTGAAAGTCATAAATGTTTTAAATTGTTTTTAAACATTCTTAATAATAGGATAAAATAACAAAAATATAAAATAAATGTATATTTAAATAAATCATCTATAATAAAAACTGATAAATATTATAAAAAAAATTCTTAGTGTAATAAGCTGAGTAATATGTTACCCTGGCTATAGCTACTGACTGGTTTCTTACAGAAAATGTTGTATTGTTAAAAGTCAACTTTAATAAAAACAAGTGTTTTTTAGGTAAATGAGAGAAATGTCATTAAAATATCCTATGACTAATGTTGGTAGTTGATTTCTTACAGTAGTAAAATATTTACTTTTAATTGAGCATTAATTTCACTGTGAGTTGATTTAGAAATATCATTTTTAGGAGATAATTAAATTGCATTATAATTTTGAAATGCCAATTTTGTATCTATTCCAAATTGACTATAAAAATAATTAGTTCAACAAAAAATTACTAGTACATTCAAACTTGGCAAAAATGACGTGCCTTCATATTAACCTTTAGAAAAAAATTGCTTAATGATATGACACATGGACAAAAGGTGTGACAAGCGGTAACCTGATGAGGATGAATTAAAGACATTTTTGATTTCCTACCAATTTTACATTTAAAATCAAAATAACACATTCAAAGGTCATCAATTTTAAGTGAGTATTCTTCTTTAGGATTGTATTATTCTTTACATAAAACACGATTGATAATTAATGGAAAAGAGAGATAGATGAAAAACCTAAAAACTAGGGTAACTGGAACCAGTGGGAACTATACCTGAAGTCAAAAAAGGTATTTTAATCAAGAAAGCTATCCACATCATAAAGAGACATGTAGAAACCTAAGGAAATGTTTTTCATCCAAAAATTCTCATCCAGGCAAAATTAACCACACCAGTCAGTGAACAAGTGATCAAAATATTAAGATCGATTTTTGTACTTCACAAGAGGAAAAACTATGGGGCATCCATGTTTGAAAGGGTGGTTCTGATAGCAAGCAAAAGGTCTTTACTGCAAACATTGAATGAAAGTGATTAATGTCAACCTATTCAGGAATAATTATTATTTTCTTACTAATACCCTATTATTAATCAAAAGTGTCCCAACGAGTCTAATAATACTTCCCTAAGGATTACTATACAATTGGTGTTTTAGTAACTTTTTGAAAGAACAAAATATATTAATAAAACTTTTATGTTTTTTGTTTTGCGTTATCGCAACAAGAAACATTCAACACATGTATCTTGTTATGACAGGCCACTAAAATAAAAATAAAAGTTTTTATAACTTAGAGAGAGAGAACGAGACAGACATAGAGAAAGAAAGAGAGAGAGACCAAGAGACAGAAAGAGAGCTATAGACAATATTAGTTGCAAAATAAAATTATTTAATTTGTAAACAGTGTAATAATACAGCCGCCTTGAAAGTTTGGATGACATCATCAACTGGCCTTGTTTTGGCTAATTTGCCATCTTAATTTCAGGAGCATTCCACATTTTAGAAGATTTCGTTTGAAAACCAAAAAGAAACATTCAAACGATTATTTTTATAAGTTTGTTTTTCATTAATGTAAAGATTGTTAACAATTTAAAACATTTATTTGTTTGTGTGAATGTTTTGAATGCCAGAGGTAACAATAAATCAACATATGGTCTGGCAGATAATATGATTTGACAAATGAATATATAGTAGCTTTTCCTATCTGTCAGATTACATCTGTCCTACTCCCAAGCTAGCTTAGGAACAATACCTTACCATTCAAAAGAGTCAAGAAATAAAAATGGCTTAAGTTGAATTAAGTAGTATATACTTCTTAATTTCTCACTCTTCAATTTTTATACATATTACCAAAAATTAAAAATCAAATGTATATTTTGATATATATGCATGAAGGAATTTGAATTGCAAGAGTTACTGAACTTCCCATTTAAAATATTTTGATCCTTTTTTTAGTTTTTATTCATACCTCAATTATTTGTAATACTTAACATTTGCTAGTACAAGTACACAACTTACTGGATAGCTCCTGTCGTCATAGACCTTGGATACCTTCTTTGTGCTTTAATTTGATTCAGCTTGTCACCTTGCGTCATTGCTGACAAAGTTACTTGGGATTCTTCTGAGTCCTAACAACACATATAAGGCTTGTTAATATCTACTATGCATGTAAATAAAAATGAGTTTATCAAAAGCAAAATTAGTAGCTTGTATCTGTAATGTATATATCCTTTGTAGGAAAAGTAAAATCTTGTTATTTATAAACGAGTGATTTTTACAGAATTAAATTCACAATCCTAATGACAAAAATTATTCAAGACAAAGGAAAACAAAGCTGAAAAAGAAATTAAAAATGTTGTGACAGTAGAAACAATATAATCAATTTTAAAGAGCTCATGTAGAAGTACACAGACTATAATAGTAACATGTTTTTGTGAATAACTAATCTACATAGGAATTATATGATTGTTTTTGTGCTATTGTAGTTGTGGTTTAGTTGTAGAAAAATTGGATTTTTTTTACGGTTGTTTTGTGTTTGATTGAAAATCATGCTCATCATTATTCTTGGCTAATGTTCCATACCAGTATTTAGTTTTTGATTGTTGGCACACACATTTGAGGACATTTTTTAAATTAGATGTGTACATAGCGGACAAATGAAAACCAGTGGTTCTATCTATGGGCTGTATGTTTTTATGTGTATCAACAAGCTTTGGCATTGGTTGCTGGTTCTGTGGTGTGTCAATTTATTGTGAGAAGCCATAAAGTAGAAATATGTTGGTGTCTCACAGCTTTTTTAGATGTCAGAGATCACAAAGAACAGTGTGTTTACCAAGTTTTCTTAGCACCACATATTTACTACCTGTTTGGGTTATACACCTATGTACTGATTTCACTAATGTGTTAGGGATTAGGAAAAATTTTAATTTAGAAAATGTACACTTACATTTGTGGGGAGGGAGAGTGGAAAATCATATAGGAAAATTATTTAGAAAAACCACCCTCAGTGCACTCGACCGGGCTGGAACCCCGATCTCCCCGTCTTCGGTAGTCTAGTCCAACACGAGAGTAATGTGTATCAAGTTTTATTATAAAGTCAGTAAAACTGCTGATACAACATTAAATGTATTGAAAATAGCATATGAAAATGCTACAATGAGCAGCTCATAGATGTTTTAATTGTTTCATCAGTTGATAGAGGGGAAAGTGGTTTATGCTTTTGACGATCATCCACATCAAGCAATAGTGAAATTATTGGGAAAGTTAAAAAGTAGAAAGTGTAATTTCTTCAAAATCATGTAAAGAATTTTCTCAAGAAGTGGGTGACATAGGTATCACCCTAATTTCTTTGAGTGTTCATGTGATCACAAATAAGATTTAAAAACATTGTCACTTGTGATGATATATGGGTTTACCGGTAGTCAGGAAACCAAATGGCAAACAACATATTGGATGACTACAAGGTTTCCAAGACAAAATCAAGTGGCAGGTTAGACAAGTGTGTAGCTAAGCAAAGTGAGGAAGACTTTCTTCAATTGAGACGGTGTGGTTAAAGGATTTCACCCTCGAGCGATGGGCTATTGGGTGTGACCAACATAAGATTTCAGTTAGATCTTATTGAAAGTTCAACTTTTACACCATTAAAGTTTAAAAGTGTTGTGAGATAAATTCTTTTTTAGTTTCTTCTTCTTCTTATAATATAATCAAATTCTCATGCAAGTGCATAACTGTGACTCAACTTCGACTAAAGATACGAGGTAGAGGTAAAGGGGTAGAAAGGATGCACCATAAAAACATGTTGACTTTGAGAATTTAGATTAGTATGCTCAATAGGCAAAGCTGTGTTAAACGAAATTAGTGGTGAGTATTAACTGTAAGAAAACTGTTATTTTGACTATTGGAAATGAAAGTTGTGTATTAGTTTGGTGAATATGTGAAAATTCCAGAAATTTGATCAAATTCCCTGACTTTTCCCTGCTTTCCAGGTTGCTGGACACCCTGTTACTGTAGGACATTTCGAAAGAAGAAGTTACGAAAGGTTTCCGACAGTGGGAGAAACAATAGAAAATGTGTATAGCTTTGATAGGAGCCTACTTTGAAAGTAACCAGATTTCCCCACCCGCTTAACAGAGGATAGCTATAGTACTGACAATACTATAATAAGTAGGTTCTACCATTAAATATTGACTTTATGAGAATAGTTAACTAAACCCTTTGGAGTTATCAATTAAAACAACATTGAGGCAGATCTGTGTGGCACAATAAATAGCAAAAATAATGTTTTAGGCCATGTAAATAGGGGCTTGGTTTTGAAGTAACTAATAACACTTCCATCTACTTCCACACCTTAGCTCAGTCGGTAGCATGTTTGCATATCGAGCTAAGGGTCCTGGATTTGATTCCTAAAATGGCCGAAAATTTAGAATTGATTAAAATATGGGTTTACCCTTTCACAATGATAAATTAAAGGCCGGAGACTGGATGTCGTATCTGTCCTAGTCTTAAGATAGATTGCCAAGCATATGAAGCTACATCAGGCCTAGTCAGTTGGTAGTGGGAAAATATATGCAGTGAAGTCAAAGTTAAAAATCATTAAGCTCTAGGTACAGATTCAACTCCAGCATAGTTAATAAAGGGAGGTGGTGAAATGTTAATAATAATTCATAAACTGCTATATTCCATATGGAACCATGATGTAATACCACAAGAATGGAAGGAAAGTAGAGTAATGCCCATTTTCAAATTGGGAAATAAAATAGGGTAATAACTACTATGATATCTCACTAATACCAGTATACTACAAGATTTTATTGAATATAGTTCTAACGAGATTGATAGCATGTGCAGATTAAATAAAGGGGGTAGGGGGTATTTTGACAAATGAGATCAACAAATCAGATTTTTATTATTCAGCAAATATCAGAAAAAAAAGTGGGGATACAATATGACGATACAAAGTATGTAATAGTTTTTTTTAGATATAAGGTTTCCTTAAAAATACATTACCATTGTTAACTATTTGAATAGGTGTAAAATAAACTGATTTTACCTTTTTGATATCCAACTGTTTGTAGAGACAATCCCTCTCATTTTTATTTTCATCTTCACAGTCATCTAGCTTCATAGTGTCTACTTGTTGAAGGATATTTGTCACATCTTCTGATTTACTATTTGAAACCTTTTTATTAGGCCTATACTTGACAGTGATGATTTTCAAGCTGTAGATGCCAAATGCATGCTTGGGCAAAACTTTGTTGTGTTCTTTTGATTGTGAAAATTGAATCTCTCCTTGGAGCCACATATGAGTTTGTTTCCTAAACATAATGTATATTTATCAAGGGTAGAGAATAACATTTAGGCAGAAATTGAAATAATTGAAATAATTTAAAAAATATAACTCAATAATACAGTAAAGTGTTGATTTGTCAGAAAATTAATTGTACAAACTGTAATTTATTATTAAGTACAGTAGGTAATTGTTTAGCTCAGTCAGTAGAGTGTCTATCTACTGAGCTAAGGGTCTTGGGTTCAATTCCCAGCATGGCCGAAAAGTTAATCTTTGATGGAATGTGGGTTTAGCCTTTAACAGCGATGAATTAACGGCCGGGGACTGAATGTTATGCCTGTCCTTGTCTTAAGTTGGAATATAAGGCATGTGGAACTACAACAGCCCTAGCAAGCCTATATTGAAACATATATATGGCTAGAATAAAAAGCTGACCCAGGACACAAGCTGGAAACAATCATGGATGTAAAAACAAGTAGGTAATAATATAGGTCCACTACTTTACATATTTTTCCCATCTGCTTTTGAGAGACATTGATTTTTAGTCTTGATAACATTCAGATGTCATTACTATAAAGCACATAAGCAAGAATAATATAAATATTTTTTATATACATATTGTTTGGTAATTAGAACAGATAGAAAATTCACACCGTTTTACTGTACTTTGTTTTTTGTGGTTAAATAAATATAAGGCTCTCAAAGCTCAATTTGAACTGAGAGCAGAATAAGAACTTTACTATAAGTAGAGAAAAAAAAAGTGTTAATGATGTGGAGGCCTAATATTTATAGGATTAAGCACACTCACTTTTTATCAAATGGAGGTTTGGTAATAAAGATACAAGTATATGGATTTGTTCTATTAAATTTTATGATTTGATGTATTAGTTCTTGTGCATTTTATTTTAAGTTTTAGGGAATTTAGTTATTTTATTTATAAGAAGATTTAAAATAAAGAGTTATGGATCTGTGAAAACCAAAAATCTTTCGCTGGCACGCAATTACAAAATAAATGATTACTCAAACTAGAAATGAGATAAAAGGATGGAGGGAAAAAAAAGTTGCTTATTTTACCAGCTTACATATGATACTTAAAAATTACTAGTTTTGAACGCTTTTTATTTCTAGGTCATGCCATTAAGATTTTTACCTTTGATCTCTTAGTTACCCAATTTTAAAAATTAAAAAAAAAAATCCCTTATAAACTCAAATATTTTAGCATCATTTGTTGAAAGTTTCATCATGGGATCACAGTGCAATCATGTGTTTGTTAATATTATGCAAAGGATAAACCAATCGTGTGAAAGGACAATTGTGATTTCAATTCATAAATTTTCAGTTCCTTCAAACAAAGACCACTATTTTCTTTTTAGTTCAGAACAGTGCTATTATACTAGCATACTAAAAACCCTTAAAAGAAAAGGTTATTTATTAAAATCTACAAATGATTGTACCTTTCTGCAAGTTAGCATTGTTGCAATCCTTTCATTCCGTGGGCGTGTAAATGTGAAAACTTGTATGAATGCTCAGTTTTTCAAAATACCTTAGTCAGTATTTCTTTTTCTGACAAAAGGAGGAAACTGGAACTCATGGGTGCCTGGTATTGGTTTTGAAACAAGAAATCACCCAGCAAGCATTCTCTATTATTCTTTGTATTGTTTGTTATGAAAAATAATAATAATAATAATAACTACATGAAGTAAATGTTGGCCTGACTCCTTGTAAACAGTGTTATAATTTGCTTTCCATAGATTTGTTGGAGACTACTTTGCTGCAAATCTTTTCACGGCTCCTTCCAGACCCTCACTTATTCCTTTACCATAAGCTGTTGTTTAGAAATACCATTCGGCCTTAATTCTAAGCTCAATTTCATGGGGCATATATTTGAGAAGCTGTTTCTGTTTTTAAACAGCTGAGCAGCAGAACCATAAGAGTAGTAGTAGATTTTTTCAAATTCCAAATTTTAGATAGATATGTTTTTTCTGAAATAAATGAATGGCAACTCTGTCATGCTTAAGATATTCAGAGAAAGAAAAGATAATTTTAAATTTTAAACCATCAAAATTCTTGTAATAAACCGCTATTGGAAAAATTGTCTGGTCATTGTTCCAAGGAAATGATTGGGCTTCATCTCTTAAAACAAAGGCCAAATTTTCTGCAAAATCAAAATATAACCACAGCCTCATTTTCATTTACATTCTCCATCAAATAGTTGAAGTGGTCAGGCTGTTGTTTATTTGCTAAAAAAAAGTATTTCCAGAACTATAATTGTTCACACAATGAATCAAAAAACACTTCTGTGATTTTGGTCATCATCGTCGTCATCATCACATCATCATTTTCAGCCTGTGGCTACGCCAGTTAAGTAAAATACCTTCATCTCCTTCCGCCAATCTTCCTCCTTTAATTGTTTCCATTCTTCTCTTCGCATTGCACACATTCTATAATTAGCTCCTATCTCTTTCTTGGCCTATCTTGTGGTTTTGAGGAATGTTTCAAAAGTACACCTGTCAACGGATACCCATTGCTTCTAGTTAATATGGTCTATTATTTCGTCTTTCAACTGTTTGCTTTAATCCTGATTCAAATATTCTACATTAGGACATGAAGGAGATTTATTAAATTATTATGTTGTGTACCTGGCTTATCACACGTTATCTTTACTAAACAGGATTTATAATCACTAACTGTTGTACTGTCAATGAGTTAAATATTTTTAAATTAGACCCTTGTATCAGAAGTTTCACGTTTGCTATGTTGTGAAAAAACAGACTGAGTGAGTACCACTTCCTCCAGCTAAGACACAGTGCTTGGGTCATAGTTCAACAAACTCTGAAAACCCTAGCTTTCCACTAGGACACTTTTCCATGAACAGCATATACAATGCCTTAAAATTCCTAAAAACTAGCTTTTATAATACATGAATTAAAGTCTTACCTATTTAAACATAAACCAAGTATTTTGTCCCAGGCATAAGATGACTAACATCATCACTGTTGTTGACAATGTTGACTTTTTTAAATACAGGTTCATTTCAAAACTTCTTTTAGAGTTCAGAGGGCCAAAACTTAAAAGCTACTGCAAATAAAAATCTGAAAATTTGGAATTTTTACCATTTTTCTGGGCACATTAAGAGCCAAATATGAAAAAATCGCAAAGCGTTAAAGTTTTTTTTCATTGAATCCCTTGACATAAACAGGTTTCTCTATCCTCTATATTTTAAAATAAGGTAAGCTTTACTTAAAAATATATTTAGATCTTAACATACTCCTCAAGCCAAAGTTGCTGATGGCCAATGATTGAGCCTGGCCTGCATATCCTGATCCATGCAATAGTTTCACAGGCACTGAAGCGATAGTGTTTCATAATGTAACAGCCAATTAGTGAACCTGTTCGACCAAGACCAGCTGAAAGAAATTAGGTGAATGATTATCTAGCTAGAAACACAAAACAATACAGTATAGTACAGTAAATATATAAAACTTAAAATTCATAATTTATAATTAAATTAGGCTGTAACTAATAAACATACTTTTTAATTTATTTTCACACTGATTGCAAACATGAAAAACCATAAGTTTAGTATTAGTGAACGAATCTCCTTTATATATATAAAGGACATTCGGTCACTTATAATATTCTATATATATTAAATATGATACAATCATTGACATTACTCCTCTGTTTTTCCTACCCAAATTCTAAGTTAATTGTCCTACATGAATGATATACCGTTCTTGAAATAAATAAATAGTATAAATTTATATATTAATTGATTTCAATGAAAATATGGGCAATTCAAACAATATATATAAAACCTTCAACGTTTTCCTTTCCAATCAAAATAGCTTTATGCCATGGACAAGATCGCTTAACCTTAGCGAGTTTCCAATTCCAATAGATACAGAAATACAAAGGCAATGTGCATACAGGAAAGCGTCAGAGGTGAGAATTTCGAAAGGGTGAAGAGGGGACGAGCCGGCGGCAAAAATATTCAGGACTGTCTATCACATTGCCAGTTATCATTCCTTCATAATTAGTCAATTTGACCACGATAAGATTGTCAAACGTTACACACATGTACACATTGTTCACCAAGAAAGGTAGCATGCTTAAATTAATCATTTTTGCAATGTTGCAGCTTATATGATTAGGCCTTAGTGAAGCCTGCAAAGGTAAAATTATAAGCTTTAGTCTAAACAGAGTGTACAACTGAGTTGAAAGTTTCAGTTACTTCGAGCAATAGTAAATGTAAGTCTTTACAGCATAAATATAACAATGTACTAGACAATTATGTAGCATCAAACTGCAGACTACTACAACAACTGATATTATTGGAATCCTTTCATTAACAACTTAACTAAATCTAGCCAAGCCTCATGAACCATCAACAAAAGATAGTTTCCACATTGTTACCCTCCTACCTAGATTTTCTATACATAAATATATTTTGTGTACTGCTAACTATGTAGTGCAACTCGATCAAGAAAAAGGAAATTATTCTACTTTTAAGGAAAACCAAGAACATAAAGCGATTATAAACAATCAGCAATTTGTTTTAATTACCAGTGAAAAACCAAATGTCAGGTGGTATAATTTCCTTTCTCTAATTTTCAAACCTTTCCAATTATTTTGAAAAGGGCTCTACTAAAAATAGGATTTTAAATAGATAAAATAAATTTTTATAATTTTTAATATGCACCTTTACAATGGACAGCAATACCTCCGGTTGCACTTTCTGCAATGGCAAGGAACTGCTTTAAAATAGCATCACTGGGTGTGCTTCCATCGATGAAAAATAAGTCTTTGTGATCAAATCCACCTTCCACAAATCGAGCTGCATCATAAATCTTCTTGTTAAGCCGTACAATAGTGCTAACATTATTTCTTCTGAAGTATGCAAAATAAGACTCAGGGGCATGCAGAGGATAGCCTGAAACCATTTAACAATAACCTAATAGATAGTTTACATAAAGATTAAAAGCCTGTTACAATTAATCATAAAATAATCTTTGGGGCGTGCACCACAATAGGTAATACAGATATTTAGGTTTTTTTGGTGTAAGCGTTTTTCATAAAATATTATCTCTCTAGATTATTAAAAAGAAAAAAAATAGATGTTTGCAAGCTTAAAGTCAGACCTAAAAACCAAAGAAAAATAAATTGTCAAAATATATTGTACAAACATATCGATATGTTACTTTTTGCATTTCTGCTTTGGGTAAAGAACCAATGGTTAAAAGTGTATTTATTTTATTGATTGTTTTTATGGTAAGATATTTATAGCTATCATCATGTTTAAAGAAAATTGACCTAAAGTTCATGAACATTGCAAATTTTATCAACTAATCTAAATATTAATAGGTGGTATTTTCTAATATTTTTAAATGCTAGCTGGGCCTTTAACAGAGTGGATTTTTTACCTACTTTTAAATACATCTTTTTTAAAAATATGTTCATTAATTCAATAGTGGTATTCTTTTAAGCTGTTATTATTATTATTATTATTATTATTATTATTATTATTATTAGCACCGCGTCTTACTACCCATTCGGGTTATACGCACTTATGCTAATGTGCAATGGTAGGATGATTGTGAGATGAAATGAAGGACCTACAGTTTAACGTGGAATCCGAACCACATTCACAAGATGTCTTGTCAGAGGTGAAGGAAGAGTTTGGTAATCAGATAAATCTTTGCCGGGACCGAGGATTGAACCCCGGACGCCAGCATAGAAGNTTGTGAGATGAAATGAAGGACCTACAGTTTAACGTGGAATCCGAACCACATTCACAAGATGTCTTGTCAGAGGTGAAGGAAGAGTTTGGTAATCAGATAAATCTTTGCCGGGACCGAGGATTGAACCCCGGACGCCAGCATAGAAGTCTGACACCTTACCCCTAGACCACCAGGTCACCTTTAAGCTGTTCTTAAAATAAATGTTTATTTGAGATTTATTGTGAATGTTCAGGTTGATATGGTAATGATAATCAACCAAATTAAATCATATGATGATTATCAGGGTACATACAATTATGCCAAGTAAAACTTTACCTTCTATTCCCGACACACAAACAATAGAATTGAATTCCAGCATAGTTCCTAGTTTTTCCAAAATAATCTATAATAATTATTATTTTTAAATTATTTTAATTAATTAATTGTATTATTAATATATTATTATTAGCACCAAGTCTAACTACCCATTCGGGTGTTACGCACTTACGCTAATGTGTAATGGTTGAGCGATTGTGAGATGAAATGATGGACCTACAGTTTAAAGTGGAATTCGAACCACGGTGGGGGCTTGGCATTCCACACATTCACAAGTTGTGATTAATACATGTCTTGTCAGAGGTGAAGAGGGGGTTTAGCAATCAGATAAATCTGTGTCGGGACCGAGGAATGAACCTTGGAACCCCAGCACAGAAGTCTGACACCTTACCTCTAGACCGCCAGGTTGTCCAAATATTGTTGTAAAAGGTGTGCCAAGCCAACAGCCAAATTTTAATATTAGAGCCATTTATTTTAACCTTTGATGGTTTTTGTGTTACAGAATAAATGCATGTAATAGCAATTCTGTCTAATAACAATATTTTTAGAAGAGCTTGAATTCCATTAAAAATTTGCTTTTTTTTCATTATGGTTGAGGATTAGCTTCTGCAACTAAGAATCAAAAGTAACACCACTGGTAGCAAGAATCCAAAACAAACACCACCGGTAGATAGAATCAAAGGGTTACTGGCAGAGGCTTTTTATGGTAATTTTCTACAATATAGGGAGATTGCGGCAAAAAGGACCATCATCGTTGAAAAGATAAAAGCTTAAAGATGTTCATATTTTTCCATGGATTGAATAATTGTTATTTTTATAGTTAGGGAAGTAAATAGAAATAGAGGTATTTACTAAAATTACAGTCTTAATCAAAATGTTTGTACTGTAACTGGTGTTCGGAGTTTATTTTGAGTTAGGAATAGAGCAAAGCTTTAAACTTTAGTGAATAATGACAAAGTGATCCACATATTGGCTAAAGTTGGTTATTTATTGGGATGGAGATGTTGACTATTTTGCTCTTACCATAACCCCTCTTTGCCTTATCAGCAATCATTTAATAAAAAGCCTAAAGGTATTTTTCTTACCGTTTTCAATTTTACTTTTTGCGTGTGGTCCACAGAAAGCAATAAACTTCTGAGGTACAATCCAATTTAAGTCACCATTTTCAACTCGCTGTAACATAAGAGACAAGCTTATCTTATTTATTGTTTGAAAATACATTGTACTTTGTCAAATAAATATGATACTTGATGATATATTATGAATTTTTACAAAATAAAACCCATTTCTTGAGTGTCAAATTGAGTCTGCATAGAAATAAAAGAAGTTAAGAGGATTGTAAAGAGAAAAATAAATTCTCAAAAAAGATGAGAAGATTTGATTAATTAGCTGCAGACAACATAAAACAAGCATAAGATAAATCCAATTATTTAAAAATATTTTTTGGAAAACGTTTATTCAACTTAATTTTAATTACATAAGAGGTCAGTTTGAAATGTGGAGGCTTTAGAAAATACTATTTAAAATAATTAGCAAAATATTTTGTAATGAATTAATGAAGTTCAAAAAAATTAAAAGTATAGTTCAAATAGTAGAATTTATTCAGAAATATATATACATTTCATACAAAATATTTTATTTAATTAAGGAGGGGGCAAGAAGCAATAAAACTTCTAAATTTGTGAGCCAAATGTAACACCATTAGATTTATTAATAATATTTAGCACCGCGTCTTACTACCCGTTCGGGTTATACGCTTTAAGTACTAATTACTCTAATGGATTAGGAATTGGGAAGGTTGAATTAGATGAAGTGAACCCGCATTTGCGTGGAGGGAGAGTGTAAAACCACATTAGATTTATTGTTTTATTGACTTTAATGTTCATTCTGTAAGTATTAAACTGATAGTATAGCTTTTGTATTATAGTGAGCTGTCAAAGTGTTTAGCCATAGCCGTAGGCCAAGGGCATACAGAATTACCTCTAGAGTGATATTCAAGACACCATTTACGTGTACACCACCTGCACCAGTAATGCTCAATACAGAAATGGGCTTCATGTATAAATTTATAAGCCCAAATAAATTGCACAAATGAAATTATGATTTTGGCAAATAAGCATCTCCTAGAGGTGACACATTGGATAATTAGGAGTTAAAACATGGCTGTATTCTTCAACATGTGCCGAGGTAAAGGAATGATATTCACAAACCTTGATCTCTGTAAATTATACCTAGCAGTGACAGCGAGGTAGACCTAGTGTCCAAACTAGAAGACTTTGATGGCAACGCTTGCTGAAACAATTCAGCCAGGACTAGGTTTGGTTGGTAAATTTTGTACTGTATTTTCATACTCTTAGCGCTATATATGGCCATCTCCTTGTGTGCCTTACTTGAGAGGTTAAAAGAGACCTGAGGTAGAGGTTGGAAACGGTATTTTAAGAATGAGGAGGAAATAACACATAAGTAAAGAAACAATATATTTCTATGGAAAAATACAAAGTGAAACCAAACAAACAATTGGAAGTAATAGTTAATGTGCAAAAAGTGAAATACATTCGGCCACAGAATTCCGCTAAACAGGACAATGTTATTTATAAGCATTGCTTTCACAATACACAGGGACTTTATGAAATTATAAAGTATCAGGATTAGGCCCTATACACCTATCTAAATGAGTCTTGAGTTCTTTTTCATACCAATGTGACATTTAAGAAATCATATACATGTGAATCTCTTATTAGTTCAGTATTAGCAATAACAATGGGTTTCACAGAACATAACATCCGCTAAGATCATCTCATCTCCTACCTAAGTTTCTAGTACTCTTAAAATAATACTTTATGTTAGTAATACAAGAATACTAAATAACGAGAATGCATATAGAACAATAATGAAATAATCACAATCTCGTAATGCATTGTCCTGTAGCTTGTGTCGATGGTCTACTAGTTCGATCCCACCCATAGTGTGCTCACATACTTCTAAACACAACACTAGGCCTGATCTGAAGACCTGTTCTATTAAAAACTAAAAACATGCCTGCCTGACAAGGAATGAACCAGTGACACTCTACGCCCGCAATGTAATACGAGCACAGAGCCATCCCATGGTGAGTGCTGCGTGCCTCTAGCTATCATATCATGACGTACATGGCACAGTATAAAAAAATTAGGTCACCGTTTAGTAAGCATGAATATACATTTATGTTCATATTTTTATGCCTAGTAGTATGCATGTAAATATGTTTTTATGTTTTTCTAAATTAGTATGACAGTAAATAAATGTTCAAACATGTTTATGCTTTGCTATCTATGTGATGTTAAAGGAACTATTTCTGATCATTTACCGATTTATATACATTGAAATAGATGGCTCTATTGTCCATTACAGGGTAATTAGCTCATCTTACTTTTTAAGCACCGTGTCTTACTACCCATTCACGTTATATGCGTTGTACTAATTACACTAATGGTTTTAGGGATTAGGAAGGTTATATTAATAAAAAGTGTACCCACATTTGAGTGGAGGGAAGGTGGAAAAATATTATGGAAAAACCACCCTCAATACATACGACCAAGATTCGAACCTCAATCTTTCCGTCATCGGCAGTCCAGCCTATTGCAAGAGTAGCGCTTTAGACACGTGACCAACGAAGTGGGTAGTTTCTCTTGTTGTCTGAGGAATTAACTGGGGATGTTTTTCTTTAATAGATATTGTAACTGTGATTTCATGACTGGCAGTCACAATTGCCTGGTTGACTGACTAGAGGCTTATCATAGTAGTTATATGCTTTGGCACGTGATTATTAAAAATGTATTTGTGAGAGTGTTTTTGGTGTGTTTGATATCAACTGTTTATAAAGGTAGTGGCAGCACATTAACATTTATATGATAGTTTCAATTGCAGTTGTATTTAGGGAAGTAAATTTGCTTATTTATTAGTAAAGTGAATGTGTATAATCATAAAATATTTTTTATATTGTTGTATTTATAATAGCATCTTCTCGCCAAAGACGAGTGCTCACTGAAAAATATTCAAATCAAATCGTTTCAAATTGGGAATCCGCAAGTAATGGGAGTACTAAATGAGTGATGATGGAGTTTCATCTAGTAAATACGAGTGAGAAGCTGAACATAAAGATGCTGCCGATAACAACATGGCACAAATAGGGGTGAGAGCAGAAGTTCAGCCAACAATCCATTATATATTTTGGTGGCAAAATAATACCAATTCTCATTCGAATAATTTAACATGATTACAATGATGATTGACTTTTGGCACAACGTGAGTTATCGGGCAATTTTAGTGAAAATAACTTCTTCAAACTTATGTCTACTAACTATTACATCTATGAATCTAAATCGAGTATATTTAGGTGTATTTTATACTAGTAAAGTTAATTTTTATAAGCAATACTAAAATTTATAATTGCAATATACATTATAGAATATTTAAAATGAAGTTTAAAAATGTATATGTAAATAAAATTTGAAAAATATAATAATAATTTACACCACAAGACTCCCTCCATAGGGCTTATGTGTTATATCAAAACTATTTTCACCAAAAGGTTAAAAGGATTTTTGTTTTCTAATAAAACAAGAAACTTGGCTTCCTTTGATTTGGTTGATTAAAAAATAATTTATTCTATAATTAAGTTTAAAATTTGGCCCATACTTACAGATACTGTAATCTATGATAATGATATTCAACTGAGATGATGTTGTGTGGTTTTTAATCTACAGATTTTATGTTAAAGTGATATCACTAGTTACAGTGTATATTTAGAAACAGCATCAGATCTGTAGAATATAACTGGTTTGTGAAATTGAGTTTTGTCTTTTAATATCATTTTGTGGTCTAGCTCAAAATTATGACTTTCGTTCAGAAGTTGATAAATGGAAATTTCAAATTCTCAAAATCTTTAAGTATAAGCATATGTTAAAATATTATTAAGTTACTAAATATAGAGTTCCATTAAATACCTATAATATACATTCAACATATTTTAAGCAAATAGAGAAGTGCAATAGTAAATAATATGTATTTACCTCATAGTATTCATATTCTCCCACATCAAAGTCTTCAAAATCAAAGAAGTTAAAATTCATAGCTTTAAAGATGGCTTGAAGACAATCCAACAATGTAATGTGGAAAGATGATGGTCCAAAAGAGGCATCTCTGTTTAAAAATTAAGAATAAGGTGTTTACATAAAAATGGCAGAGAAAACTAATTCAGTTTATTTATTATTGATGATTGACTTCATTTGATGCCTAATCTATCTAGTATGTAATTTAAAACCATTCTTAATGGTGGAAAAAATAATTATAGTAGATAACTTAAAATTTTACTTTAGACAATTTTATCATCAATATCATACAGGTATATGTTCTTAGTTAAATATATATATAAAAAAATTGGAACATACCGAAAAGGTAAGAATGGTGGATATGTTGCGCCAAACAAAGGTCTATAGGCTTCTTGGGGCGTTTTCTTAAGGTAGATTATCTGGGGAAAAAAATATACATATATATCCACATATCTTGTTTTTAATTTGTGAATTTTGTTATGGGTGTAGCTTAATCAACTACAGGTATTGCATAACTTACACATATAGAAAATAGAGATAGAAGAGACTACAACTTTATTCTGTACAATATTTACATAAAATCATATGAAAAACATTATACGTTCATCTTGAAGTCTTAAAGTAAAACCAGAACCAGAAGATTAAAAATAATTTGTGCAAGAACCAAAATTGAAATCAATGTTTGTACTTATAAATGTTCTTAAAGGTTATTAAGTTTTAGAATTAATTTTTATCATAAGATTTCACTACCTTACCTAAACTTAAGCTTGTTTAGATTAGTATATTTAACCTTTTCTCAAAATATTTTTTTTGTGAGATTGGGATATATTTATTTTCTTAAGGGATTAGAAAAGTGTCAATGAGCAGTGTTAGTAATATTAAGTTAATATTGATTCTTGGGGAAAGATTGCCATTAAATTGTGTCTCATTTTGCTCTTAAGGCTATAGCTTAACTTGATGTATTCAACTTTGAGTGTCATAAAACAATTTTAAGGGGTGTGGATACAGAGAAATGAGAAATTATCTCATATGTACAAGCTATGTTAGTAATGAGTATTTACATTAGTCTAATATGAAGAATATTATTTTAAAATATAATTCCTAAAAGTTAAAACTGTTTATGTATGTTTTGGGTCAGTTTACATGTAAGGTAAAAAGAAGGGTGCCAGGTTGGCTATTCTCAGTCTCTGACAACAAATAAGAGGGGGTTCAGAGAATATGTTCAGTGTGTGCAGTGTAGAGGCTATTCGTTGGTTTTATTAATGATTATTTGTTTAAATAATTTGATCAATGTAGTAAAATAAATATAAAATCCAGCAAGGAATTTCTTTAACTATGACAAGGAAAATGACACATCAAGGTTCACAGTAGAAGGGTTCTTAAGTTAAATAATATAAACATATATATTTTAGCTTCGCTGACTCATTTTCAGAATAAAACTGTTCACATGAAACCGAAAATATTGCCATAATATCAATTTAATAATCTATTAATGAAGCTTAAAATAATATTTAGTTTTAATCAAACTAAAAGGATATGAAAATATTTATATTCGAAAAGTATAATTGATGACTTGTTTACTTTACATTTCTGAAGACAATGAATTATGAGGTATTAAAATTAACTATTATTTCTTGTTTGTGTGTTCATGTTTTGTATTTTACTTTTAAAGCATGTTGAAAAATTTTAGTATTAGATTACCCAGACAAAACCCCATTTTACAGTACATCCTGGCCTTTGTAATTACATTTAAATAATGGGAAGTTTTAGAATGAATTTAAGTAATCCATAAGCCATCATAGCTACCAACACTTGGGAAAGAATGAATACATATATTCACAAAACATTATTAATGAAACCACACAATTTAAGAAAACTATACAAAAATGATCATTTTTATGGCTAATTTTACTAGTATTTTTTTTTATAAATCTATTACTGTTTCCAGTCTGTGGCCTGAGTAAATTTTTTATTCAAGCCATATATTTTCTACTGTCGGCTTGCTAGGCCTATCGTAGCTTCATATGCCTTATAATCTAACTTAAGACTAGTGTAGGCACAACATCCAGTCCCCGCCCGTTAATTCATCACTGTGAAAGGGTAAAAACACATTTCACCAATGATACATTTTTTGGCCTTGCAGAGAATCAAACCTGGGAGCCTTAGCTCAGTAGAAAGACATTCTACCAACTGAGGGATTCCTTTTACTAGCCAAGGTACATAAATATAATTAAGTCTGAAAGATCTACATTTCATATTTTACAAATATTAGCAGAAACTCTTATGATTAACAAACTGTTTATTATCTTAATGAACACACAGTTTATAATTTGCCACACAATTTTAATATGTATCCATTGTCTAGCAAGTATTAACTTGGATTATTTCACCGTTGTATAGCTCATTAGAAGGAATCATAGTGTAATCCATCAAGGTAAGCCTAATAGCTTTCAGGGTTAATAGAGTGTAATGACAGCATATTTGATAGTGGATTGATGTAATTTAAATAAAACGTTAGATTATTTAAATATTGGACAGATTAGAATTTTGAATTTAATTTCACTAAGTTCAAATCTGAAATCCATTTATATAAAATTTTGGATCAGATTGGAATCTTTCAAATACTAAGACCCGGAATTTTGAAACTAATACAAATCTTAGATTTTAAACCCAAAATTAACAAGCTTTGCATATAATAGACCTAGTTATTTAACAAGTCTTACTAACAGTTCCAGTATTTGTTGTCAGCATACAATGAAACTAGATTCTTTGAATTAAAACTAACACAAATTAAACTGAAATTAACAATTGTATAGTAGTAATTAAATATATGAGGATTGCAAGGTAGCTCTCAAACTCTAGAAGGAAATTCCAGCATAATTCCCAGCATTTCTGGCAAAAAAGAAAAAAAAAACTCAATTTTTTTTTAAGTCTTTTCTTTAGGTTGCGAGACTTTGGACAGATTGGTTGAATGAAAATGTTTTATAAGAGATGTGTAGAGCATTCCACAAAAATTTAGTAATAATAATAATAATAATAATAATATTTAGCACCGCGTCTTACTACCCGTTCGGGTTATACGCTTTAAGTACTAAATACGCTAATGGACCAGGAATTGGGAAGGTTGAATTAGAGGAAGTGAACCCGCATTTGCGTGGAGGGAGAGTGGAAAACCATTTAGGAAAA
>CABEEJ010008370.1:0-24363 GCA_901482245.1 Timema douglasi
GGATCAGTTTACACAGTGACAGTAGTAGCGTCAAGTACTTGAAGTTAAGCGAGCTCAACTTTTAGGATCATTTTACACAGAGACAGCTGTAGTGTCAAGTACTTGAAGTTAAGCGAGCTTGACTTTTAGGATCAGTTTACACAGTGACAGTAGTAGCGTCAAGTACTTGAAGTTAAGCGATCTTGACTTTTAGGATCAGTTTACACGGAAAACTATGACAAGAAGAAACAGGTAAATGATATATATATTTTTTTTAATTGTCACACGCGGTATTGTTTGTTGATGTTTCCAAGATTTGATTATTAACATAGAGTTATTATGTCTTCTATCATTAAAATAATTATTCAATAAAATTTTTTTCATCCGACCGCCAAAGGCAGTTTTATCCAAATTAACACCAAATAATTTATGTAGTTTTACTGAATAAAATAAAATGGAGATAAATATTAAACCAGCTATACAAAATAGTCAAACTCTTACAATATCAATATATATATATGCACACACACACGTAAACATCACTATTTGTCGTCTGGGACTTGACGATTTGTAAATCGTGTGTATCTGTTGAAGATGGTATACCTGCGATGACTTTATCTGATTAATTTCATATGTGGCCACCTTGATAGGCAGCGTAGAGTACATGCAATTCCAGAGCATCCGATAGTGGAAGATTTCACAATGACTTTGCCTTTTTAGCGAAAATATGTTTTCTTGCATATTGGCAGTCTCGGAGCACACGTCCACACATGACAACAATTTTTTCCAGCAGTTGCACTACTTCAGGTTACAGTGATACTAGAGGCCTTGAAAGCTCAAGTTACTTCCTCGTATTCTTTCCATCCTTTCCAGACAGACCGTTTACCCCCGGAACTGAAAGCAGGCACGTGTTACAGCCTGTAAACGCATGGAAACCGTGTAGTGAGATAGCTTTTCCTAACGTTTCAGCTATTTGGCGTATGGGTAGATGACGTCTTTTTCTTCCACTGTCATACAGCATCCATTGCTCATTTAACCCAAATGCCTTAAACACGTAGAAGAAAGATACTGTCAGTATAATTGCATCTGCATCCTCAATGAAGATAAGTATAGCTTTGATGTCATTAAAGGTCTAATAATGGATATGCAAACTCATTCTGCTTCAGCTTCTTCAATTATTTTTTACGTGGAGCACCATAAATTCCGGTATAATCACTCCTAGATGAATGAATTACTGTGTTGATGTTCTTTCCAACATGAACTTGATCTAATCTTCGTAGAACAAATTTTGAAAGCATAACTAAATGTTCTTCCTTGTTTTTCTTATTTCTCAGAAAGTCTGGCCAGTTGCGTGGCAGTTTCACCCCAGGAAGTACCTTACGTTCAATGCCTGTTCTATCTGCTCTCGGACACCATTTTTTTAAGCTGTCATCATAAGTGTCTCACACCAAGTATATTGGTTTGGAAGATAGTTGAGTGACAGTTCTTTCTAAAGTTGGCGGAGATTTTTTTCAAAATATTCTGAAAATGTTTTAGAATGTTTTTGTTGTAAGCCCTGTACAAGAGCTGCCCCATCATAAACAATGTCTATCAACTCTTCGAGGATATATGTTAATTCACTTTTTATTCCAGCGTGCAGTTTTCCATTTTCAGAAAGAGAAAGGGGGGCAGGATTAATTTTTGTAAGTGAAAAATTCATCAAGATTCAAGTGTGTGCTGGCAATGCATATTTTAGAGAATAGTTTCTTGTATGGTTCCAAGTTCTTTCTACCACTGTCAGATTGTTTGGGTTGTGCTTTAAATATCTTTGTATCAACACGTTTAATAGGCTCAAATATAGTTTTAGCAGTGGTGGCTGGCACTCTAGAAGCTGGAGGGCGCAGCCTGTTTAGTTCATAAATTATTTCTAAATATTATATTTAAAGAAGACACAAATTTCGGAATATGTTTTGCTAAATATTCATTTATTTAAACTCAAAAATTTAATATCACAAACAACACGCAAAGATTAAAAAAAAACCTCACCCCAAAGAGTGTGGATGTGTTGTAGAAACTATGCAGCTGTGTAAATTACATAAATATATATGTATGCATGTTCAATGTCCTCACAAGCTCACAACATTAATATGTAGCATACACAATATTTACATTATTTACACTCGCGAGAAATGACTTAGAACGCAATAAACAAACAAAAAATTATTTATATACGAAGTCCATACGCCACTCCTTTAAGTTAATGAACTGTTCCATAACTCTGTCGTCAAAGTCCTTCATTTGTGTGATAAGTTCCTTGTTGATGGCTACCATCGCTAGAGCATTAAGTCTCATTTGTTGTTGTATTTCTTAGGAAAGTATTTATTCTTTTCAGTTTTGAAAAGCAACGTTCAGATTCAGCAGGCGACATTGGGGTCGTTATGATAATTTTTAGAAGCTTCGTCACCTCAACGAAAAATGAAATAATGTTATTTTTCTCCATGAAGTTCAATATTTGTATTGTTCCTTTAATGTCAAAGTCCTGTCGTTTGTATAAAAGTCCCAATTCAGACAAGAGTTTTTCTTTTTCTAGGAAAGGGTAGTGTTGGATTACTCGCGTGAGTTTTTCTTTCAGAAAGTAAGTAGAAAATTGGGGAAATAACTCATTGCATATCAAAGAAGCTGCCTCCAGGTGACCAGTAAAAGCGAATCTGTCTTTTACATGGGTTGTAATGACATCACACATTTCTTTAGCATTCCCCACTCTGGCGCTACATTCAACATTACTTTTCCTTCTTCTTGGTTGTTCAGGGAACTCTTCGTTTATTTGCTTCTCTATTTCATTCACTTGCTTCCTTTCTTTCTGCATCTCATTTTCAAAAATGCAAATGTCATTTGTCCACATTACACTGTCCCTGTTCCTGGTTTGTAGTTGTTGATACAATATATCCACGTGAGGTGAAATTTTGTGGAAAAGAGTTAGCCAGAACATGACATTTGGGTCCTGGAAAGCTCTTGTGTGGCTACTCGCCTCGTTAACAGTAAGTTTGTTTGTGCACTTTTCCTCAAGAACTTCGAAGCATTCCTCTATTTTCGTACACAACGTTAACAGTTCGAATGTTGTAGTTCCATCTTGTTGTAGCAACTCTGGGTAGTCTGACTTGTACTACTTGCTCCAAAACATCAGATCGTAGAGATGAGTGCGAAAAAAAATGCGGGAATGGCAGAAAGATTTGAGAAAAAAAACTTGAACTTTACTTTTTGCACTGGTTGCTTTTTCCAATATCAAATTTAGCTGATGAGCGTAACAATTGTACCGTGGCTAGAAACAAGACCATCACCAAGCACATCATTTTCGCTAACCCTGTTTGACTGCCAAGCCGGGGTCTCGTACGAAGCCGGAAGACACGTCACGGAACGACATTGTTCGCGTTCACAACAAAAATTCTATCTGGAGGGCTGGCGCTAGATGCAATTGTTTTGCCTAGCCTAAAGCAAAGCTGTGTTTAACGCACATGCGCATTCTGATGAACGTAATTTGACCTCTAGTTCTTCGTGTGCTCGTCAACCGCCCCCCCCCCCTCCATTTTCATTCTTAGATTCTACGGCGTTGTGCGCAGGCGTCGAGGAAGACATCTGTGAATTGATTGGATATTAGTGACTCCATCATTAGGTCATGCCTCCCATACAGTTTCCTCCCAATGTTACAAACTGAATACAAGCGTGTGCCCAGCGATGTTATGTACTCTTTGATGCCATTTAAGTCACAAGGACTCAATCGGATGTAAGTCATTGTAAAGATGGGGATTTATACATAGATTATGTTATTATGTTTATCTAGTGTTTATTCTACCGTTATTATGTAGCCATCTTTTTGGATCGTTTAGGTGTTTGTTTATTTTACTAATTTTTTCTTTCAAACATGCATATACGTGTATCTAAAACATTGCATCAAACTTTGGCAAGCTATTCCTTGGGTGGAAATAGAATAATTCACATCAGCAACCTAGGGTCTACCTTAAATATTAAGGGTTGTATTCACCCCTAAAGATAGAGCTAAAAAGGACTGTTGTGTGAAATAGTATGAAGACTGAACAAGGTATTACAACGAATCTTTGTATACTACTTATTGAAACCTTGATAATTAATAAACTAAATGTGCTGTTACCGTTACCCACCCTCAATCATGTAAAAAAGGGGGGGTTGTAACACTTTTTTCTGCAATAAAATATGTCAGAGTAGGTATTACTAATTTTGACTTAAGAGCCGTACTTCAAAAATTTAGTTTTATTATATTCTTTAATATTTCTAAGAATGCGAGAGTCATTCCTTATGTTTTTAATCTCAGATGATTTATATAAAGATTATAGCCAGTATACCATATTATATATAATATATTTCATTATTATTTATTTTTCTAATAAACAAGCCGTTGGACCATTTTTGTTACATTCCACAGTTTGTTTATGTCAGGATCCTATCAGATTGTTTATTCCTGTTACGCATAAATAGACCAGTTCATGAGAGAGGGGTTTGTTCTCGAACTGAGTACAGATTATTAAAGGTCCCTGGTGATTAGCTCTATATTTTGTAACATTGCGACTCGCTCACTGTGGTGGCTTGTTGGAGCGTTGCCGGCGGGGAATACAACGCTAGCCCCACAGGGAGTTCGGTTGACTATGTACAAAATAGGCAAATGGGTGAGTTTCTCTAATCTTGGCCTGTACACCCCCAACAGGGCCAGTCATAACATTAGCACCATCACACGTCTGTGCTATAGATCTTCCTTTTGAAGTGTCTAGAAGAGGTTTGAT
The DNA here is from genome assembly GCA_901482245.1 of Timema douglasi. NCBI lineage: Eukaryota > Metazoa > Arthropoda > Insecta > Phasmatodea > Timematidae > Timema > Timema douglasi. Next base: position 4,770 of record CABEEJ010008370.1, read on the forward strand.
GTGGTCCATTATTCATTTTGCTAAGGTGCCTGCACATCTTCCTTCAGGAATAAGAAACCCCCAAAACCTCTCACAAACCAACCCCTCAAACACATACCTAGAAACTAATAACATCTGACAATGGTTCGTTACATAAGTCTCATCACATTCGATGGCTACAAATTCAGAATCACGTATCTGATTTCTGTTTCCTCCCTACAGACATTAAGCATGCAGTCCAGTATACCATTTTGTATTATTTTCGATGTTCCTTTGAATACAGAGGCCGATTCTAAATGGTCTTGCATTGCAGAATCCAGCTCAGCAGTATGATTAATTAAACCTCTGTAGACACCAGGATTTGTAGATGATGCTGATTCGTCATGACCTCTAAGAGGTAATTCAAAAACACCACAGAATTTAACACATGAAATCAACCCTTTTAATATGTGCCTATTTTTGTCAACGTGAGTATTGTGTTTTTTTAACGTTTTCTCCGTATTGTGAGTCTATAATAGACGATATGTTTACTTTGCCTGGCAAAGAAAGATCAACGACACTATTCATGTGATTCACAGATACTTCGTGTTTCTTAAGTTTTTCTGTCAATTGTTTTATATCATTGGCGCCCTTTACTATCCACAAGCATTCACCGCTCTTTCTGGGAGAAAACAAAATACACGGGAAACAGTTCAAAGATTTGTCCACATCACAGCCGCAAATCCAGCCATTTTTTTGGTATGCATCTTTGGGCTTGCCCTGTCTTTTAAAAACTCTATTTTCATTTTTTTTTTCACTTTGTTCCATACAAAATTCAGGACATGGCCTACCTAATGGTTTCAATTCTATTTTTTGATCAAGAGCTAATATTGCAATATTCGTTGTCTTAAGCGCCTGAATTGAACTATTAATATTAAGCCTAATTACAAAAAACATTAAAATATATAACTCAAATAAACATTATCCTAAAATAACCCTACATAATATTATTATAAACACACACATCCTCAATATGCAGGAGAACGCAGGATGACTGATAACAACTATTGCTGGTTCACGCTATACAGATTTCACAAGCTTTCAACCTTCAAAAGAAGAATAAGGAATGCTAGCTATAGCAGGATGGAGACAATGGGTTAAGGGGAGGGGAGGTTTGTTTTCACAATGTCAGGCGCTGACCGTCGCGCGCCTGACTGCATGCCATTTGAAGACAAGAGATGAAGGGGTGGGAAGGTTTGTTTTCACAATGTCAGGCTCTGACCGTCGCGCGCCTGGCTGCAATGCCATTTGAAGACAAGAGATGAAGGGGTGGGAATGTTTGGTTTCACAATGTCAGGCGCTGACCGCCTCGCGCCCGACCGCATGCCATTTTAAAAACATTGCCTGCTATTACTTAAAACAAAAAGCATATTTTTCTTCAAACTATTATGGCAAAATAAAATTGTCGTGAGAGTGCGAATAATAACTTTAAAAGGAACTGGATATTCGTGGGGATGGGGGGCACGCTTCCGCGCCTTAGGGACGAACTGCCCCTGAGTTTTAGACTTGTCAATTAACATCTATTTGACAAACAATTTGTGTATAGACATGTAACTATATTTAAGGCTATCTAATGTCTTAGCGCCATCTTTACACACAACAACCCTGCTGTCAATTACAGGAAGATCTTCTGAGTTTTCTAGGAAAGGATTCCCATATTCAAGAAAGCTGTACTTGAAAGCACACATTTCTTCCCTAAACTCATTTTGGAATACTCTGCACTGCTCGTGATGGGGGATGCCATCACCTTGTTCAGATTTAGGACGACTAAACTCATTCAGCAGCCTGCATACCTCGGGTCCAGCTACATACCATCTTGGAAGTGATCTTCTGCCAGACCTATTACACCTCCACTTCCCTTAGTTACGGCATTATTCTGCTCGTGAGCCTGGTCAACAGTAAGTGCAGAATATTTTCAGGATGTTTTGCGGATTACAAGGTTTCCATTGCAGACTTCCAGGTGAACTCCAGGAACACTTTTACTTAGACCCTCAAGACCCTTTATGTGAATGGGCAGCCACCTTGGGTCATGGGTGTGGTTGGATGCAAAAAACCATGGCACCATGAGTTTCAGAGAATTTGTGATGTGCTCATAGTTACCTTCATTTACAGACCGAACAAAAGAAAGGAGAGTTATCAGTTCAAGTACAAACAGCTATAATTGAGAAGTAGGGGATTTATTGGCTTGTTGAAACATCCAATATTCGTAAGGGATGTTCAGATTCTCTTCTCTGTATGCTCATTGCGGCAGGATGTACAAATTGGTAACCAAATTACAGGCGAAAACGTCAACAACCCATGAGCTAGGTAGCTATTTCTTTTAAATTAGCGTCTTTTAGAGTTAAAATTAAGGTTCCTTCAAATCCAGTAAAAAATTTTATAATAAATGTCATAATTGTAGGTTTAAAATGCACCTATTTCCTAGAAATAGCAGAATTATTAAATATATTCAGCCATATTGAAAAAGTCACCATTTTGAATCCTAGGGGAAAGTTTGTGTAGTTCTACTTCCAGATTAGTTCCTTTAGGTGTCAGCAATAACTGTGCTAAGTGACAACCTGCGACCAAAAAGTGCAGTATGCTTTTGCGTACCACCTGGACCAGAGGTCCCCAACCCTATTCCCGCGGGTGCCATGGCGCACGCCAAATCTTTTGCGTCTGCCTGCCACTTTTTGACCACAGTTGAAAAGTCCTTGATTAATAATTTAAATCTCACTTTTCCGACAAATCAAGTTTGTGCTTATCTCCAGGTGTGCTGCTCTCAAGAAGTTGGTGATTGAAAGGTCCCCGCTTTCCAATCCCTCCCTCTCATTCCTCTTTCTTTGTCAGCTATTTTCAAAGTGTACTTTATTACTCGGAACTATCATCACTAATGCCATGCTAATACTTCCTTTGTAAATATTTTGATATGGGCATACCCAGCTTTGTTGCCTGAATAAATACAGAATAAACATATATTTTAAAAATGTACCTAAGCACCAAAATGGTGGTGATTAGTTAAATATTTCCTTGTGTATTTATTTTGGTCTTGTAAAATCGTAAATAAAGCAGTGTTTTATTTATTTATTGGCATTGAATTGTGGTTTGATGATAATGGTTTCAATTGTTTGAACTGGTTTTGGACCAACTTGGCGTATGTTTCCCATTATCTATCGCAAATTATCTTCCGGAGAGTATTCTCTTCTCTTTCTTGGGGTCGATGATCTGCTTCAATTAAATCTTTCGCTGCTTCTACCGCTTCCTTAACTGTTTTAGATTTTCTTACCTAGTAAATCTTCCTGCTTCACTGAAGAAACCGTTTTGAGAAGGAGTCTAGGGCTTTCTGATCAGCCTCAAATGTAATTATTCCATTCCGGAGCGCATCATCTCCTAATTTATAAGTGTTGACGCTCATTCTCTTGATTCTGTTCACGAAACTCGCTACACTCTCTCCTTTCACTTGTTTAATTATGGTTAGCTTCTCTCTAAAAAAAACACTGGCTTGTCTCCTTCTTCCTAAATTTATCTTTTAGGCTCACTTCAATTCCTCAAAACTGTTAGTTTCCATACAACTTGGATCTGAAATTAAAATTCAAATGCTTCTCCACCCAAACGTAATTTATTTACATCCCCTGGTTCTACATGTTCGATTTGATATTACAGAGGTTTGACTTATCTTCTCAAAAAACACCAACATATTATCTTCTCTTCTGGTCTACTATGGAACACTAGGTAGTCGGTATAAGTGAAACATTCCTGAGAGGGGGTATAGACTACCCATAGATCTGGTCTACTATGGTCCAGCGTCGGGCAGCGTAACTGCCTCCGAAATTGATGATCATATGTCAACAACATACAGACTTTTAAATCTCAATCTGGCCCCTTTACTTCCTAATTAGAGCAGCATTGTTATGCGTTGCCAGCATTCCACTTTAATATTTTTAATTCGGTACATTATATTCGCCAAGCCATTGCTTTCAGTCACGTACGTCCAAAAAAAGTTATGTAAATCAAAAACATTCCAACATCGCTCAGGGTTGCGATAATATGTTATATATTATCTATTTTTAATAACATTCCCGAAACCCACATCGGTTTCCGGTGCTTTTCCCCAAATTGTTTCCTACCTTACCTCCACACAATTGCGGGTACCTTTCCTAAAAATACTCTACCTTTCTCATCCCTATCCCAATAACGAGATTATTGTCTGCGTATAGCCCCAGATTATGCCTATTGGCTTTCACGTTGATAAGAAAATGCAAAAATATATTAGCTTATATTTTGCAAAGATGCAAGATTTTAGTCTAGCTATTTAGTGGATGCCGTTGCACTTATTAAAACCGAAATTATGTTTCAAAAATTGTTCACCTTCAATAGTCGTGATAATGCTAACATTATACAGAAGATCTCATGCTATAAAACTAAACTGACTGCTTTACAGATGGAAAGGGCAATATATCTTGATCACTGATTGGTTAAAATATAACTTTGTTTCAGTTAGCAACAAAATTAATAAATTCACAATATACACATATTTTATTAATAATAGGGCCTACCGTTACAAAAATAGAAATTTGGCAACTAATTACAAAATGTAGGGGACCAAATTAAAATCTTGTTACTTACAACTTTGACAAGCTCTTCAATTTAAAATAATTATAAACTCTGTTTTCTAATAAATACAAAATTAAGGCTCAATCCTACACTATCACGTTATTCTGTTCGTCAGGGTTTAACATAAGGTTAAGTATATTCTTTAAAATGAAAAGTGATACCTAGACACGGGAATCGAACCACTGTTCCTTAGTAGTAACAGGGGCCATGAGTAACATGTTTGGTGAAGGGTATGTCCCTATGCCTATCGGGAGGGTGTGCCCACTAAAGGAGCAGTCCTTGTCCCTCTATTGCCCATGATAATGTTCTATTTCACGGCTATCCCTCGTATAATGGATGACCTTGGCCTGTAGCGCTGCTATTGTTGACACTATCTCTGGAGATATGAACTTCAATATTGGGTTTTAAATTGGCAGATATTATATTTAACGCTTACTCCATTACGCACCCTCAATGAAGATTCTTTAAAGGTTTACAGCCTAGTTATATAATAAGTGACAGACTACCAGGGTTTTTGTTTACAATTAGTTATTTGTTTATTTTGTCCCTCTTCATAATCTATCTGGAAGAAAGTAAGTTGATAACTACTATTGAACTGTCTCTTCTGCTCCTTAGAAAACATTTCCTAGTTCGTTAAAACGTACCTTGTCCTTTTCTCTTCTTATTTATGGATTAACTTGATAGGGTAAGAGCTTACCTAGAGTTTAAACCTCCACTTTCTCACCACATTAATAGCAGATACGTATTTGTTACGAGACTTACTTACTTTAGTGATGGCCTGAAGCGAAATATTTTCATGCTGCTCAGGGTCCTAGTACCCCTAATTTTTGCTTATTTCCTTGAAGGAAATCAGGTTAAAATCTATCTCCTTTAATAGTTAGAGACTACGGGTTCCTCCAGGGTCATAGGAGACTCAGTAGCCCTCTTGGTCTTCATTAGAGGCTATAGGTTCCTCCTGGGTCATAGAAGACTCAGTACTCCTCTTGGTCTCCATTATATACTATGGGTTCCTCCTGGGTCATAGGAGACTCAGTAGCCCTCTTGGTCTTCATTAGAGACTATAGGTTCCTCCTGGGTCATAGGAGACTCAGTACTCCTCTTGGTCTCCATTAGAGACTATAGGTTCCTCCTGGGTCATAGGAGACTCAGTAGCCCTCTTGGTCTCCATTAGAGACTATGGGCTCCTCCAGGGCCATAGAAGACTCAGTAGCCCTCTTGGTCTTCATTAGAGACTATAGGTTCCTCCTGGGTCATAGGAGACTCAGTACTCCTCTTGGTCTCCATTAGAGACTATAGGTTCCTCCTGGGTCATAGGAGACTCAGTAGCCCTCTTGGTCTCCATTAGAGACTATGGGCTCCTCCAGGGCCATAGAAGACTCAGTAGCCCTCTTGGTCTTCATTAGAGACTATAGGTTCCTCCTGGGTCATAGGAGACTCAGTACTCCTCTTGGTCTCCATTAGAGACTATAGGTTCCTCCTGGGTCATAGGAGACTCAGTAGCCCTCTTGGTCTCCATTAGAGACTATGGGCTCCTCCAGGGCCATAGAAGACTCAGTAGCCCTCTTGGTCTTCATTAGAGACTATAGGTTCCTCCTGGGTCATAGGAGACTCAGTACTCCTCTTGGTCTCCATTAGAGACTATAGGTTCCTCCTGGGTCATAGGAGACTCAGTAGCCCTCTTGGTCTCCATTAGAGACTATGGGCTCCTCCAGGGCCATAGAAGACTCAGTAGCCCTCTTGGTCTTCATTAGAGACTATAGGTTCCTCCTGGGTCATAGGAGACTCAGTACTCCTCTTGGTCTCCATTAGAGACTATAGGTTCCTCCTGGGTCATAGGAGACTCAGTAGCCCTCTTGGTCTCCATTAGAGACTATGGGCTCCTCCAGGGCCATAGAAGACTCAGTAGCCCTCTTGGTCTTCATTAGAGACTATAGGTTCCTCCTGGGTCATAGGAGACTCAGTACTCCTCTTGGTCTCCATTAGAGACTATAGGTTCCTCCTGGGTCATAGGAGACTCAGTAGCCCTCTTGGTCTTCATTAGAGACTATGGGTTCCTCCTGGGTCATAGGAGACTCAGTACTCCTCTTGGTCTCCATTAGAGGCTATAGGTTCCTCCAGGGCCATAGGAGACTCAGTACTCCTCTTTGCCTCCATTACATTTCCTATTGTGGATAGGCTATAATATACTCAATACATTTCTATAGTACACACGCAACAAGGGTAAATAGAGAGAAAAATAAATATTTATAATAATAAAATTTTAAATAGCCCTGACAAATAATATACCAATACTAGCACGACCCCTGGACTACCAAGTCATGTTGGAAAAAAACCCTTGAAGAACTGTATTCTGACCCCAACACTGTCAACACCTGACTCGCCTGCAATTATTCAGCGCTGGACTCCAAGATCAGCATACGGTCAGCGCAGCTTCAGGTAACAATTATATTAATTAGGGAGCGTGGTAATAGAGGCAACAAATTGGTAAGATGGGATAGGTACTATTAGTACATAATTTAGGTGAAATGTTACTGTAAAATATATAATTATTATTATTATAACAGTGATACACAAAGATTATGTAAAATAGCAACTAAAAGGTGATCTAAATGTAATTATTTTTGTTGATTGCAAAACTGTTCTCAGAATTTTTCTTTCACCTATAGTTTTAAAGTTATTCCCACTTTTAAGATTATACAGTGCACGAGGAAACACACTCCCAACAGGAATGGTTAGTAATCGCAAACTTTCAAACCTCTATTTACAACCCCAACCTGTTCAAGGCCATGCCAATGAACTATTTTGTACGTAAGTCAGATATTTCCTTGCTTATTGTCAAAGTCTGGCCAGCCAGTTGGTGGTCAGAGTCCGTTCTGTAAACGTCTAATGTGTGTTTATTTATCATAAACTATTATTTATGTAGTTAACGGTGCATTTTATAATGTTTATGTTGTTAACTGTACATTTCATAGTGTTTAAAATACTAAGACACACAACTCCGAAATTGTGTCTGTCATCCGGACTCTTTTTGCTACATATTTGTCGAGGTAGCATTTAAAATTGAAAACGTGGTTTTACTCCACTCATTAAGAAGTGCTTTAAGCTTTACTTTGGATGTAAAATTGGTAACCAAGATAAAAGTTGGACCCCTCATTCTTATTGTGTCACTTGCATCAGACTCTTCATGGTTTGGTCAAAGGGTTCTCAGCACATGAATTTTGTTGTTCTAATGATTTGGCGGGAACCAAAAATCACTCTACAGATTGTTACTTTTGTCTTACAAACATTTCGGGCATCAGTTCTAAATCAAAGCATACTGTGACATACACAAATTTACCATCTGCGATGACGCCTGTACCTCATAGTGAAGAATTTACCGTGCCAAAACCCCCAGAAAATGCCACACTAGATGATGAACACGAGGAAGAGCTTGTAGAGCATAGTGATAATGATGATGTAAGGTTTGATCCAACTTTTGAAGATTCCTGTGTATCTTCTGAACCACATTTACTTACTCAAGGTAATCTCGATGATATTGTCCGAGATTTGAACCTATCTAAAAGGCGAGCTGAACTGTTAGGCTCCCGATTGAAAGACTGAAATCCCCTCCACAGAGAAACAAGTATATGTTTTTAGAGAAAGGCATAGTTACTTTAAGGATGTATTTTACTTTGAAGATGAACTTGTTTTTTGGAATGATATTTGTTCTGTTTTAGAAGAACTTGGTCACGAGTTTAAAATTGCTTGGACTACAACTTGGTTTCACAAAGTACTGCTGTTTTCTTTGTGAGTGGGAGAGCAGAGACCGGAGAAACCATTACACCCAGAAACAGTGTCCAAAGTGAACGTTACTAACCCCAGGAAATACCACTTGTTGATCCGTAAAAAAAAAGTGTATCTACTTCCAGTAGTACGTATAAAGCTTGGTCTCGTAAATAACTCATGCATGTACGGCAATCAGATTATGAACCATTTATAAACAATACATTAACAAAACACGATTATCTCTAGGAATGGTTTACTCTATTCTACTGGGACACAATCACAATAACACTGTACAAGACTAGCAATGCCAGTCTTGCCAACTTATTAGCTTAATAATTCTCTCGACATAAAACGTATTTCAGACAACCCAACATAACAGTTAAAGCAATGGATATAAGTGGATCTGGATGTACACACTTAAGAAAAAATTCCCAAGGATCAGTGATACAAATATCAAAGAGGGAATATTTGTAGGACCTCAAATAAGCTCACTAATTCAAGATGATAACTTCGATGGTCAGTTGAACAAAGCTGAAAAAGTTGCACGGGAATCTTTCAATGGTATTTGCCTGAAGTTCTTTGGGAAACGTGCGGCAAAAAACCACAAAGAAATAGTGAATGATACCTTAAAATCTTACAAGACCTTGGATTGTAACATGTCTTGGAAAATACGTTTCCAGGATTCATACCTGGATTTACTCCCAGCAAATCTTGGAGCAGTCAGCGACTAACATGACAAACGATTCTACCAAGATATTTCTGGCATGGAAAAGCGGTAATAGGGCAAGTGGAGTCCAAGTGTGCTTGTTGACTATTGTCGGACCCTTAAGAGGGATGTCCGTGGGGTAAAATACGGCAGAAAATCTTACAATTCTACTATTTAGGTAAGATAGTCTTTGCTATGTATATGTCACAGGAAAAGTAGATTGTTAGGGAGAGTTGACTCGGCCTAGGTAAAGTCGACTCTTACTAAAAGTAGCAGTAAAAGTTGATTGAGAATAAACAGATCAACCTTTCCTAGGAAGAGTTAACTATGCCTGCTGTGGTTTAGTAAAAGTTCATTCCGCGATGTTGCTCTCCACATGCAACTGTTTTGAATATCCCAGCTCTACTGTTTCGTGAAAAAGTTAAGCTAGAACGCTCGACCTCCAAGGTAAATTCGATTAGGTTAGGTTAGGTTATGCTGTAATAAATAATAAATATTTATATCTCTCTTTATATTATAAAGGTTTTGCTTTTTTATTGGTTTTTATTAGGTAGTAGACCGTTTCCTTGCAAAAAGTCAACTTTTACTAACTCAAGATTGTAAGAGTACACTTTCCCTAGGTACAGTCAACTCTGACTAGTAAATGTTGATCGAAATTCATCACTTTTACTAAAAAGACCAGTAAGAGTAAACTTTACCCAGGCCGAGTCGACTCTTACTGGAGAATCTACTTTTCCTGTAACATATATATTCAAATATATTAAAAATTGGCACATAAACACCATAATTGAACCCGGAACCTTTGGCTTAGCGTATTAATGCTCTTCAATTGATCTCCGTAACAATTACTCATCTCCAAAGTTTGGCCTTTCATTTATACTTAATCCATGGTGTTGCTTTATTTCATATGTATGTGTTATAAATGATCATAATGTTGTAAACTTTAAGTGGGTGTCATTAAAAATACTTACGTGATAAATAAATACTAAAAAGATATTTTAATTCAGTACAAAAATACTTTTGGATTCACCTATTTCTGTTCTTGGGACAAACCATTATTTTGTGGGCCAGTGTAGTTATAAATAAATATAAAAAAGTTATAAATACCTACCCGACTGAATTAATTTAATTATAAAAATAAAGTTGTTATTTATAGAGATGGAAAAATAGAAGCAATTACAGCTTATTATCTGAAAACCCTAATGTGTGGCTTGGGGTTCGATCTCATACTTGCTGGTTGTAGTCAGCACAGGTTTCTTGATTTTGAAAATATTTTGTACAAGGAAAAATAACCAAAATAACCTTGAAATAAAATTACGAGACTGATTTTAAAACACGTCCAGGCCAGGGACCTTCTTTCCGTGAGACTTGTTTGATCTCGGACGCAGCTGGGGCTCGGTATTCTGCCAGCCGTTATAACAATGCAGTCAGTTTTTCTATAGTTGGGAGCTCTGACTCCCATTGTAGATATTAATTAGGATCCACTAATGGCCCATTACACCCTTTCACCTTTTCCCAAAGTTTGGAGAGTTTAAGTCTCATTCCTTCTACCCTCAGTTCTAGCAATCCCTTAATTCTGATCTTATGCTCGTCTGCTTCCAATCTATTGCTCCCTAAAAGATTATGTGTAAGCTAACCAATAAAGCTCTAACTTTCCTGTGGNGTTCTTTCTTTATCATTGATTTCTACCCATCTAAAAATCTTCGAACATGACGAATCTTCTAAAATATTACCTATAATATAACCGGGAGTTGGAAAACAGAGCAGTTTAATAACTTGGAAAGTCTGCTGACAAAGAATGTCTACTGAAACAAGGAGATTAAGTTGAGGATGGTCACGAATAAAGACACTTTCAACAAGAAAAGTTTACTGCTGACCAGCAAGTTGATTTTGGAACTGAGGAAGAAACTTTGGAGCATCGCACTACACAGGGCAGAAACTTGGACTCTAAGAAGATGTAAAAGAAATACTTGGAGAGTTTTGAAATGTGGCGCTGTAGAATACTTGAGAAGATAAAGTGGACTGACAGGGTAACAAATGAAGTCCTAAGAAGATTGGGTGAGAAGAGAACAATTTTGGACTAAACAACTATTTAAAGTTATGTCTTTATCTGCCTTTAGTCTACATCTACATCTCTGTCTGCTTTTAATGCCCGCTGGAGGTTGATACGATGCTCGCACGAATAAGTGTGATTTTATTGCGATGTGAGAGTGTAGACGCCCATCCACCCCAACTGCTATGTCGTAAAATTAAGCAGTGAGATGCGATGCACATTTTCTGCTGGCGCTTGATGTCAACTTGCTGTTTGCATGGTGTCACTGTGAATAAACTCAACCCTTGCCAGGAAGTCGTGAAACCATCTGTCTGCGTTCGATGTCATTTCGGTGCAAACTGATGATGATATTAATCCACCATTGCCGCGATGTCACAAAATGGGGCTGGCTGAAGAACATCTTTAAGCTGGTCGCTGCCCTCGTCGTAGAAGTTATATGCGACAAATTGTGTTGTTTGTCTGCTGTAATCGTTTATTTTGTTGAAACTGCTGACAATCCTCGTGATGTCTGCTACCATGTAACATACTTGTCTGGCTATGTTATTTGACGTCCTTGGATCTCGAGGATTGGGTAGTTTCCAACATTGACCACTCAGATACGTTACTTTATGTGGTTGATTATTGAACTCAAACAAATATACACAGTACACTGAATTCCCTATGTTCTGATCTAGCGCCCTTGGATGATCGTACCACCCAGATATATGTAGGTAAACTGGGTGGTCACCTAACAATATCACTTGCGTAGCCAAATCATTATCTGTTGAATTCGCGCACTCAGTTAACATAACCTCTCTGTAGCGTCTCAAAACGTCAAGTCTTTATGATAACACAGCTGACCCAATGGCCTCGCTCTTTTTTCCCCTAGGGATCTTAATAACCTGTTTCCTGGTGGTAACACAGGATCTTTTTCCCCTCTCTATTATTTTCGATAAATTTATCTTATTCTTTTGTTTATTCTAGTTGTCCAATCTGGTCTAGGCACTTATATTAGTTGGTCTTCTTCTCTAGATGTTATCCCTTCGCTAGTTTTTCCACCCCGGGTATTTTTTTTTCCCGGTACCCTCCACCTCTGAACCCCCTGGTTCACCCAATTTTTGGGATTCTTCGGGCACTCTCCAGTGGTGATGAGCATCCACCTATCTGCCTCCCGGGGAGGCGCCTAACAGAGATAGCGCTCCACCTACTTCTAAAAACCACTTGACCCTAAACTAAAATAAACTAACCTTAAAAATACTTGATTAATCCTACTATTCTTCTATCTTACTTATTGTCAGCATTGCCGAATTTCATTTATTATCCGATTCTGGCTTATTTCTGCGCTCATGGTCGTACAGAGGGTATGCATAACATCCACCCTTCTCAGCCAATTAACTCAGAAAATCTGATGGATTGGCCCAGCCGTGTTTGTTTCCAAACACGCCAAGCCTCTTGTCCAGGGACATTTCCCTTGATATTCTGTATCCTGGTCTTGATTTTTCACCACCCACATATCAGCTTGCAGGGTCTTCCGAAATATACACATCAACCATCACTGCTTGCCTTTTGTTGCAGGTGGTCCTAATCTTTTCTCTTCTTTCTTTTCATGGAGCTAATTTTAATTTATTTTCTACCTCACCCAATTTAAGAGCATATTTCCCTCTGATATTTCGCCAACACTCAAGTCGCTGGTCTCTGTCTCGCTATCCTCTTCCTATTCTTCTACTTCAATTTATTGTATTTTCCTTCCTACATTCCTTCCTCTCCATTTCCGACATCAAGCTCGCCATGGAGTATAGGTATACCCATCCATCCGGGTCCCTTAACACGTCCCACACCTGTCGTCCTTTAATTTATTTTATCTATAGTTTTCTTATATTTATTGTCAAGACACGATATAGCTCCACGTTCTCAGTCCACATTCGCAGTCCTTGGTATCTACTAGGCCCAACTCATATAACATAGCCCTGTATGGTCCCTTTCCAGTAATGTAGCGCATTAGGCCTTTTGAAGGGACGAGATGTTTCATTTCTAACCTTTCCCAAATATTCGGGAAAAATTGGTGTGCTCTTCTGCTAGTAGTGCTTGCGTCCCATTCTTCCTGCCACTCCTCGTATAATGTCTAAGCGATTCCATCCGTCGAGGCTGTCCCTATTTTCGTCAATCACTCTACCTTACCAACATCACCCTTCTTAAGCCAATACAGGGCCCCTCTCTTCCTCATTTGAAGGTCCAGTGCGCATATCCCAAGAGCCACACATAACGAGTCTGTGGACTGTTTTTTATATGCCCCAGTTAATCTTAGTAAGATTGTTCTCTGAAGCCTTCTCAAGATATTTTTAGTCTAAATGTCCAAGTGCTGGCACCATATCCCACTATGGTGTGGAAAATTGTCTGAAGATTTGTGTTTATGAGGGTCATAAGCAGTTGAAAGCGGCTTTGCCCTATGTTTATAATCCTGTTCATGAACCTCGTTGCCTTAGCACACACTGTCTCCACGTGCTCTGCGAAATTCCTTTTCTCGTCAAGCGTAGCCTCCAGGTACCTGTTGGATCTACTTCTCCTGATTTTAAGTTCCTCTACTTTGATGATTGGATCTCTTTTAACAATCCCCTAAAGACAATGTATATAGTCTTCGCTGGCGCCACCTTCAACTTGACACTACTGCACCACTTACTCATGCTTTCAAGCACTTGTTTACACTTCCCTTCGATATTACGTCTTGAGTTTACACACACTATAATTAACAAGTCGTTGGTGAAGGCAACAACTCCCACCGCCACGGGGATAGCTTCCAATTTAGTTAGACTTGGTTCCATACCCATGTCCTAGAAGACTGGCCCACATACCAATCCCTGGGGACATTCCTTTGTAATAATCTCTTCCACTTTCCCTCCTGGACATCTCAGGGTGGTGTATCTGTTTCTGCAATAGTCTCTCAAACTCCTATACAAGTTCTTAGGAAACCTTAACTATCTGAGTCTAGAAAATAACTAATGCCACCATAAAGTATCGAAAGCCTCCGAGATGTCCACGAAGATTTCCACTACGTATTTATCCACATCAAGATTGACCAGGCTCATAGCCCTCGCAATCACATCCTTTGTATACCTGACCTTCTGAAAGCCATACTGCCACTCGTGCATTCCTACCCACTCTCTATGTCTCAATATTCTCTCACACAAAACCTTCTCTTGAAGTTTCTCGCATGTATTCAGCAGACAGATTGGCCGGTATGACTGTGCGAGTTGCGGTTCCTTGTCCCCCTCCTTACTTGGAACTATTACCTAGCTCTGTTTCCAGATATTAGGGATCCTACCTTGAGCGAGGCATTCGTTTATGAGTGATGCTAAGACGAGATATATTTTCTCTCTGGTCTGCTGTAGCACTTCAGCCATTATTCCGTCTGGACCGGGTGCTTTCTTTTTCCTTAAGGAGCTTATGACCCTACTCATCACAGGTCACCACCACAGGTTCGATATCCATATTTTGTTCATACTCTACACCCATCAGTCTTCTCAATTTTATTTGTTGCAAAGTTTCACCCTCCAGTTGGCCATCAGGGAGCAGGGCTTCTATCAGGAGCTCAGTGGTATCCTGCCAGAAGGTCATAGTAGTTCCGTTAGATATTCTTAACGTTGACAGGGATGACGATGGTGTTATTTTACCTGACGCTATTTTGTACGGGATTCCACATGGGTTTGTTGCTAATTCCCCCTTGACAAATTCCTCCAAACTTTCCTTTTTTTTTTACCGCTTCTATACTCGTTTCGTATTCAGCTTTTTTGTTCCTGTAGGCGGTCAACAATAAATTTCTACCTACATGATCATCATACCTTTAGTATCTTGTTCTTGCCTTCCTGGTTTCCCCCCGTAGTCTCTGCAGTTGGTCAGTTCCAGGGTCCAGGGCCCAGCTCCAGGGTCTGTTCCCTACCTTCTTATATTCCTTCTGAATAGGTATAGCCTCCCTCATGGCCTCCTACAGAGCTCACGTCAGATCCCCTGCCTTTTGATTTATATTATCAACCCTCTCCACTATCATTGGAACCTCTACTATCTCCCTCAGCGTATCCCAGTTCGCGCGACGCAAGTCATATTTCCGTCGTGTGCGCTTATCCATCTGATTACTGTTCCCCACAGTGGTCAGCTCGAAGACTATCAAATTGTGGTCACTTATACTTTCATTTTACACCGATCTCCAACAATCAATCAGCTCCACTGCCTCGAGGTTACATATGGTAAAGTCAATGTTGGTAGAGGCTCCAGCCCTCCCCGCATAAGTTGGTGGGATATCTGTCTTGTTTACCACCTCGAGTTTTAGGGAGATAATCAGATCTTAGAGAGTGCGGCTCCTCTACTATTTGGTCTGAGGTAGTGATTCTTCCTATCTTTCCTTCTAGCTCTCTCACTATACCACATTGGGTATTTGGCATATGCATCATCAGTGCATACCGTAGGTGTTCCATTATATACAGAAAGAGCCACCTCCAGTTTTCTAGCTAGGGTTTTATAGGGTTCCTATATTGAAAATACATGCTTACCAGTATGCACCTACTCGCATGTATCCTTATCTCCACACACGTCATATGTTCATCGTTCATCTGATTTATTTTAGTAATTGATACACCATTGTCGAACATGATATTTGCGCTCATAGGTTTATTACCTGTGCAAATTACCCTATTTGTTACAAGCATGTGTGAGATACTCCCTCTAATCGAATATGGCTCTTGCATACACACGAAGTCTAGCCTGATTTCATCCGCGAGCCTGCGTATCTCATAGAGCACGGACACACTTCTCATCGCATTTATCTGACCTATCCTCAACTTACTTTCTTCAGTCATATCATTATATTACACCTCGGGCAAACTTACTTGTGATAAAAAGCAGTGGGACCGTGCGTCGCGTCAACAACAACTGTTGGTATAGGGCCTCCAGGTCAAATTTCTCCTGTATCCTCTCAAACACCTTTTCCACTGTTATACGCAGGCTGGCACTCTCCGTCGGGAGATTGGCTTTCTTCAATTCCTTTCGGTCTGGAACCTCCGGGTTAGGGAACATTATTGTTTTGCCTTTATCATGTCCTGTTCTCACAATGTGACGTAGGCCACGATGCAGATTATGCTCTTCCTCTGGTCTTGATAGCTGAAGGTTCTCTTCAAATCTGGACATGTCTTTGTTATTTTCCTACTTGCTGTCTCGTATTCCCCCAACCCCGTTGGTCCCGCCTGTGAGAACTCCGCGGCTGGGACTGCCAGGTTACCTTGATCTGTTTGCGACAATTTTACCCAGCCGTAGCTAGGTTTTTCTTTCTCTCAGTTCTAAGCCCCAACCCCTTCCTTCATTTCTTCCAAGTCGAGTCTCTTTTCTTTTCCCCGCTCCCAGCATCTTCAGCCCACCTCCGCCTCAGCTCTCTATTAGAATCCTATATTCGTTCTTATTATACTTCTATCTGCCTTCTAACTGTACGTATTTCTTTCTTTTCAATACGTTCTCTTCTTTGCATCTTATTTGTTATAACTTTTCCCACTTTCCTACCCTCTTCGCAGACGACTTCAATGGAATAAAAAAAACCTGTATTAATGGCTGCATGGTGTAGCTGAGATATGAAGGTGGCCGACACAGCTGCGGAGTCACCTGTTGAATCAAACTGGCCGTTCCAAAACTCATTTCCCGGCCAACTATTCCCGTCCCACGCATAAATTGTTACCAGATAATCCACACTATTTACTTGCATCTGGTAAGGGGCTCGCCTTGTTTATGGAATTACAATACCTGTGTTTCGATACATTTCCTTGATGTCTTGAAAGCACTTTTATACCCTTTCCATCCACAGGAGCTCAACCTTTGAGAGCCTTCCCCCACATTTGGAAAATCATTCCGTTGTACTAAGTAAAATCCCCCTCAGTGCCTCATAGAAGATATCATCCTGAAAATGATACCCTCTACATACTCATAGACCAAACCCCACAATCTGAAAGTGAACACTTCCCCCATATCCTTTGATACCAGATATGCCTCATGGAATAGTATCTCAAAGAGAATATGCACACTTTTCTTGGTACTTTATTTGCCGGGAAGGTCTTTTCCAACTCTTCTGTCCCTCCCTGGAAGTATTTCCTTAAGAAGTGGAAGATCGGATCATCATCTTCACTAGGACTTGGATACAATCTGTCGGACTTCCCTGGATAACGTAGGTTTGGGCCAACCAACCCTACTATGATTCTTTCATCAACCTTTCCCTCTTTTTTCCCGTCCCATGTTGGTCCTCTTGCCATGATTGGCAAACCTCATTGTGGATAAGACTCCCACTAAACCAGATATAATAATTTCATAATCTCTCAAGTACTGGACATTTCCATCTCTACTTGATGTTATTTTTCTATATCCCTTTGCCTCCATGCCTTCTGCGGTACAATACTGTTCCTCAGCTCCATAGCTATATTTACACCGTTTAACTAGCAAACTTCTAACAAAATCCCCCACTGTCATTCCTATGTACAATTTCTTCAGATTTTCCGGCCTATCTTTTCTCATAAACCGTAAGAAGGTTAAGATAAATTTATTCGTACGTGTATTATTACTCTAGACGTAGATAAAAACTTCACCACTTCCTTATTTTTGATTTCTCCCCTCCTCAATAGCAGTCCAATAACCACTGTGGGCACGAGAACCTTACATATTTTCCAGAAACTCACCTAGTCGGGCATCTTCCTTTGATTTGTCATCCCCTAAACTACTTTATTCATTTATGTATATAGGAGCTACTCCTACTTTCTGTTCTAACACTACATACCTCGGTTGTCCTGTCTATATCTTTAGTATTCGTCTTTTTCCATGTATTTTCTTCTTCAACAATTCAACCCTCTTCTTGTTTCTTCTTAACTTAGATGGAGTCTTTATCTTCTTCTGGTTCTCCATATTTTGTTCTTTATCATTTAACTATTAATTTCCATTAAAATATTTTCTAGTAGCCCCACAATCTGACTTGTCATATCAATCCATAATCATTCTGGTCTTGGAGCCTTCTAACTAGCATCTGATATGGCAAGGATTCCTTGCCTTGTTTGGGTTTTTACACTTGGGTTTTGTTCTTCCTTTATTCCTATAATTATATGGTATATATTTCAATTCCTTAGTTTTACAATCTTTTTGTACATATTACGTTTCTCCATAAGCTCCACATACTTCTAGTCCTTCCCCAAAGTTCTTCTTTATATGACCAAGATCCCTGCATTGATGGTAACGAATTATAACCAAGTAATCTTTGACTGACACCGATCTAAAACTTACATATATTCTCTTCTCAAGCAGCTGGTTCCCTATCTTCGGACTCACTTCCCCCACGTGGTTTGTCACGTGCCTGTCTCTCTGCCTTATTTGGAAACTGGCAGGAATTCTTCCTTGGTCAATTTCTCTGCTAAGCTCTGCTCATACGTCACGTTAGCCAACTCTTCTTTGGACATTTCCACCTGAATATCTAATAGTTACCAAAGGTCCTCTGGTCCTCCTGGTCACTACCTTGAAGGCGTTCACCATCCCTTTTTTCGACTCCGTTGATACCATTACCATCTTATCAGCGGGTCTTATAGCCTTTATTTCTATCTTTTCTATTACCGGGTCAATATGTTCCATTATGGCCTTTTTGATGTGGTTTGTGTCCATTCCTGTATTCAATGATATAAAATTACACTTTCTTTTTGCTGTCTTGCCTGCTCGAAACTTCTACTGGCAACCAGTGTTCCTCTGGATGTTCTTCTGCCACAGCCTCCGCATAGGATATTACCTGATATCCTTTATTTCTAAGGCCATTTTCCTTTCTCAGCTTGATGCATTCCTCTTCCGTCCTTTCCAGCCTTCCCTCAATCTTAGTCATTTGCATGGCGTATTCCATCAACTCCCAGTTAAGCTGTTGAAGCTTGTTTTATGTGATTTTAAGCTCCACAATAAAGATTTCATCAATTTCCTCCCAGAGGTCTCTGTATGTTGCCTCGGCCTGTATCTTATACTTCTTCTCCTCTTCATACTCCTCACCCAAGGGAGATCTTGGCTTTATTCCACTCCATTTGTCTTCCTCATGCGAATAACTAAATTTAATAGTTTCACTTGCTACCATTTTAATCTAGGGGTGGGTTTTTACACAAGTCCACCCTAGCGCTTCTTAATTTATGTCATCCCCCCAATAAACACAACAAAACACTTTTTTTAAAGTTAACCCATTTTGCCATTTTTCACGGATCCAACACTGGATAGTGATAAAGTATCTTTTAAATTACTCAAAAGTGCTTTCAAAACTAATTTATTATAATTCTAGGTCAAGATAATTCCTTTTTAATTTCTCTTGTAACCGCCATTCGCCTTCCTAGTAATGTGCAGCTCTACTGCGCAACCGTGACCATGACGTCACAAGACATCACTATAGAACTGAACTGATCAAGCTGGGGCGAAGCCATGTTAACTCCCCAGGGAGGCTACAT